>JAVVLW010001305.1:0-75000 GCA_034401795.1 Chaetoderma sp. LZ-2023a | reverse complement strand
GTCAGAAGGCTAGGGGAGGGTGGTGTGAAGGGAGTCAGATTTTTAATGTCTATATACTCTCAGATAGCATCTCCTGCATTTCTGGAGGTAAATGTGTATCTTCAGCTAGCTATAGACTTAAATCTATCTTATTATTATGACTGCCTGTTAAATGTATTTTAAAAAGAGCATTTCGCAATCACAGGGGTGCCAATTGCCCCCCCCCCCCCCTGCCCACCTGCAGACTACTACCCTATTATTATCCCCGCACGTTTTGAAACAAGGTCTATAGAATATCGGAAACTGTGGGTTCTAGATGTTTTCGGATATGGCCCAAATTTGTGGAATCTTAGTGTATTATCGTACGCGTTCCTGTGTTAAAATATTAGCTAAATTTGACCAGCAGTTTGCGAGAGATACACAGATCCGGAATTTGATCTTATCGAGACATGGGTTATTTTATCTGGATTATGGCAACGTCAGGAAATCCTCATGCATGACAAGTACGTTCATTGTGATAAAATTAGTGCAAAATTGGGTTTGATTCTCCCCGACAATTTTCGGTGGACCATATACTCGTCGCTTTGTCCGTGTGTTCGTTGATCCGTCCATTCTTTCGCATTCTACGAGGCTGTCCGGGCCATAGTCTGAAGACTTATATGTATGATCATGAAACTTGATATGTCGATGCATCTTACAGAGATATACAGTGTGCTCTACTTTTGACCTACTTTTAACGGTTCACTGAACGTTACAGAACATTTTTGTCTGGGCTGGAGTTTTTTTGCATACAGAAAGTAACCTTATTGTACTGATGCACTATATGCTGAAGGTGTGCTGCATATGAAAAGTAGGTCAACGTGACCCTACTTTTCACGATTTACTGTACATCGCAGGAAAATGTTTGTGTGGGCTGTAGTTTCAATATTTTCTTGGTATACCGGAACTAACCTCAGTGTATGAATGCATTATACTCTGAAAGTGTATTATGAGTATTAGGTATGAAAAATAGGCCAGTATTTGTCAAAATTCACGGAAAATGCTATTGACTCACATGTCATCGTTCACTGAACATTATAGAAGGTTTTGTTCAAGCAGTAGTTCCAAGAGTTTTTGATATACAATAGTACAGGAACTAAACTTATGGTATATGGATGCATTATTGGATGAAGGGGGGTTGTGTATGAAAAGTAATTCAGCCAAACAGCCTAACCTACTTTTCAGGGTGCACTGAACATTACAGATAATTTTGGGCTAGACTGTAGCTTCAATAGGCTTTGTTTTACAGTAGTTCAGGAAGTCAACTTGGTGTATTGATGCATTATATGCTCAAGGTGTGTTGCGTTTGAAAAGTAGGCAAGCATGAGCTACTTTTCGTAGTTCAATGGACATTACAGAGAATTTTTGTTCGAGATGTAGTTCCAGAGTTTTTGCCTATACATGAACTAAGCTTGTTCTATGGATACATTATATGCCGTCTCTGAAGGCGTGTTGCGTATGAACTTTTTTGATTGAGCAACTTTTTGGCAGCCATCATGAATTTTCCGAAAAATGCCAGTATATCCTTTAAAATGCTACTCATTAAATGCTTGGGCACTTTCAACCAGACTTGCCTGGAAAAATACTAAGCCACGTTGAATAAGTGTTTTTTTAACACATACTCGAAGCATGTGTACACGCGCACAGATACACTTCATGGCAGAGGCAGATGTATGCATGCATATACGCACACACGCACGTAAGCACGAACGCATGGATGGACGGGCGGGTGGGCTGACTGCCGGATTGGCAGCCGGGTGGATGGACAGACAGACAAATAGACTGACTCGACTGCAATATCCTCTTCCCCTTACCGGACGATGGCAATAAAATTAATAACTAGAATGCACTCGACGGAGATGCTGACTCACGGCTATGTGTAGCTCGCCAGGTAGTGTCGGGCCGTTCCAGTGTATCATTTCGACTTGCCGCGCCGCAAGTGCACGACGAGTGATGACGCTGGTTAGCATCCGGTCTCGGGGCGACAGACCTTGTACGAGACTGCCCTGCGGGAAACCAAAAATGGCTCCTAAGGCCGGTGGAACTCAATCATTCCACTGGGGCCGTGCGACCATCGTCGCGAACATTAAACACAACTGTCTCATCCCAAGAATTTGTGTCACCAGTATGCCTGTCCATAGCAATTTCGTGATCTATGGACTTACAAGATTTGATTTGGTGACCTAAAAATATAAGTCTATACAATGAGTTTACCTAAACAATTATAAATATGCTAGATAATACTACAGTAAGAGCATACGAAAATACAAGACATAGAGACAGGTAGATGAACTTTTAAACATGGGGCTCCCGGAGGTACCACACAGACTCGTAGGTCCACAGAGGTATCCCCGCAAGGGAGGCTCCCGTACACGAGACTTAGCTAATTAACGTAATATAAGTTATTTACCTCTAAGCTGAAAGGAAGAAGATTATCTCGGACGAAAAGTTATGTGCCTCACGCAGGCACTACTCCTAGTGCTAGTTTGGGTGAGGAGTATTATCCTGGCGTGGACCATCGTCGCTGAATCCTTGCGAGAGGCAAGTGCCTCGTGCGGGCCTCTGTCTCGGGAAGGTGTCGCCACTGCTTAAAGCGCGAAAAGAATAGTAGGCAAAAATGGGACCACTCCAATATTTCAACCAAAAATGCTTTAGAAAGAAAAGACCATACCTAGTGAGATTATGACTATAGGGGTGCGTACTGTTTTACGTGAAGACGGGACGGGCGATTCCCGATGGATTCCCTCATCACCGTCTTATGTGATTCTTGGTGTGCTGAATTAGTAGTTGCCGCTTTATTTATGTGGGCCTTCTGCTTTGCTTAATTAGCTTTTAGTTGCTTTCAAAACAAGACTTATTTTTGGCCACAACTGGCCGGTATCTACCTAGCTATTAGACACGGCTGTCACTGAGAACAGATGCCCTAAGACATCAATACTGAAGACAGCGCTCATACATGTTACGTAGCAAGATCTCCGAACTGGATAAGAATCCGGATATCCCGCCCCGTAGCCACATAAAACGTTACAAGACATGGGTTACTTTTCAAGAAAGCATTATTAGACCATTGTTTTATCGCTATGGTGGGGGTAAGAGAGACGAATACCCACATTAAATGTCCTTCCCGCAAGGGCGTGGCAGATCTAAATATCATGCCCAGACATTCTTATGGAATTCAGTGGGGATACGTATCTCGCCCGTCACCGGTCCTATGGAACTAACCGTTTAACCTGCCATTAGGTTTATATACAAGTTGTCCAGTTTTGCACTGCGGTGCGGGAGGTTTGTTCAGTAATAAAATTAATAATTAATATATGGTTTTTTCGCAGTGCTTTCCTACGTTGGCTAAAGTGCTAACTACTAAGTATCCAAAGATACACGGGAATGTGTGTGATACTGCACCCTGGCCATCACCGCTCAAAAACCCCAACAGTTTCCCAGAGTCGGATCAGCCCATGGTGCGGATAGGGACATCCAAACAATTAAGAAGCCACAAGGCTGAGTGGAGCATGAAGAGAGACAAAATCTTGGAGTTGTGAGTCTTACCGGAGTGCGGGGATAGATTATCGCACTGCCGGAAGAGAAGAGCATACTACAGATTTCTTAACAAAGAAAGTGTCTCTAATCATATTAAACCTATCCTATCGAGCTCAATAGAAGAGATTTAGTCAGTAGCATGCCGGGCTAAACAGAGTTATAGCACGGACAGCGACCTCAGTGACAAATTGTTGGTGGCGGGAGAAGGTGCTGCATATATAAGTGTTGCTGTATAGTGTTTCCTACGTGCACTGCAGTCCTATATTTTCTATAACTAAGCAAAACATATGAACTGATGGCCACTGGCCATATATATATATACATAATCTAACCAGGACAATCAAAACGGTATCAAATGATCAAAGTTATATATATATATATATATATATATATATATATATATATATATATATATATATATATATATATATATATATATATATATATATATATATATATATATATATATATATATATGTTAGTACAGGTTAACGAACCTACTATAGTGCGGTTAGCAGCACATTGAGGAAAATGAGAATAACTATAAACAAATACAGATATTATAACTAGCGGTCCTAGGACCGTTACGGTACCTTTTAGTCGTTGGGACCGTTCTTACGGATACAATATAATTAACGAAATACATATAGAGAAATAATTAAAATGTGAAGTATAGTTACTTGAATACTCGGTAGTCATTCTTAAGTTAGGCCGCCGTGTTACTGAAACTCCGTAGTTTGACGTGCGTTGATGCATTCTAAGGAAGCTGGAAAGTTCCCGCAGGTTGGTTCCCGCAAGTTGTTTTCCGCAAACAAGATTTCCGCAAGAACACTCATGGCGGGAGTACATCGCTCAGCGCTGTAAGCCTAATAGGATGTCTAACGAGCAGTCAGCAAAAGATACGATGGTACTACTGTGGTGAAGAAAGTTCCCATACAGTGATGGCACAGATGGAAGGTGTAAACAACCCGATCACAAGCGGGGGTTGTCAGAGGCAAATGAAGATACAAAACAAAGCTTCACGGTGCTCGGTACATCAGCCAGCTCTGAAGACGCACCGGGCAGAGTTCACTTGCTGCGGTCGAAAGTCAGAAGAACCTGAACGATATCAGTGCGGTGATAGTTGAAATACCACTTTTTGGCGTGGCCGGCCGATCCGGCGAGTCATCCATCAAAGAACATCCTGCCTCTACATCTGTAGACTCACATATTCAGGCCATAAAGGCCTCACCGCAAATTTGTGTTCCGAAGTAGATATTGATATTCGTGAACAATTATCAGAAGTTCCAAATTACTCCCGTAGGTAGGGAGTTACACTGCCAGCTGCGGGATAAAAACCCGACACATAGTGAAGTAAAATGCGTATTGTCTGTCGCGCTGATAGTAGCTGGTACAGATCCAACCTGTTCGGCCCCTGGCCGAGGATGCTCTCGATTACTGGATCGCATCTCCTTTTATACTCGTCGTGACGTCACAGGCGCAGGCTCCAAGCAATCATCGTTCGAGCAACAGCCAATCAGCGCGTAGCTAATAATAGCGCAGCCGAATGTTCTAGAACATTCTAGAAGTTTTGCGTCCACATGGTTATGACGTCACGGCAATATTTTGAAAGTAATCAAGAACGGTTTTCCGTGGATAACTCGGCCATTTCTCAACCGATTTTGAAATGGTTTACAGATTTAAAAAGCCCGTTGAATTCTGGTCTTTATCAATGTCAGATTTAACGGGAACAGGCAATCAATAAGGATTACAGGGTACCATCTCGGTACACTAAAAGCACCATCCTATCTTGGTCGTAACTACGCGCTCTATCAAAACCACCATCCTGGCGCGCGCATGCGCATCATGCGTTTTTGCAACGCTATCTCTCCCATAGGCCATTATACGCTTATGGCTCTACCCAGGGGGGGGGGGGCATGTTCAGGAAACGAATCCAGGACGGGCGGCACGTACCCAGCTTAGCTGGTACGGCCGGTATCCGACCGGTCGATCCGAACTACATATGCACGAAACCCATATAACTTCTGGACAGTATAATAAGGATGGATGTGTCAAATTTGATGATTCTGACTACTTGCGTTCGAAATTTATGGCTAAAATTTTGGGATGCATTTTGTGACCCTGTGGCTTAGATATTAACCCGTTTGTTTGATTGTCTTATTAGGGCCCCACATGGGAAGGTGCGAAATCCATATAGTAATCGCCGTGTCTGTCCGTCCGTCTGTCCGTGCGCCTATTTATTCATCCATCCGTCTTTCCGTCCACAATATCTCGTAAACACCATCATACAGAACCGCTTCAGGTAATTTAATGAAACTTGGTGCATGCCTGAGTTATGATACGCAGGTGTGCCTTTCGAAGAATTCACTTTTATAGGTTCAATATTTTGGATGAAAATGGGCTTTTTATTTTTCAAAAAATCTTAATTTTTGTCAATTCCTCGTAAACACCATATCATACAGAATCGTTTAAAATAATTTAATGAAGCTTAGCACATGACTTCTTTATGATGGGTAGTTGTGCCTTTTGAAGGATTCACCTTCATAGGTCGAAGATTTTGGGTGAAAATGGGCTTTTTAATGCAGAAACTCACGATTTTCTAAATTTTCTAGTAAGCACACTATCATACACAATCGCTTAAAATAACTTAATGAAACTTGGTATATGCCTCAGTTATAATTCGTAGATGTGCCTTATAGGGCCAAGATTTTGTGTGAAAATGTACTTTTCAATGCAAAACCTACAATTTTTATCAATTTCCTTGGATTTTTTAAATTTTATTTGTTATTTTTTGTTTTAAATTTTTTATTTTTAATAATATGAAGGCTTTGAATAGAATTGCTACCTCCTATATAGCTAAAGGTATTTTCAGTGATTTCCGGCCCTCTGCGTCAAACAACGTTTTCTAGTTTTCTGCCTAGCCGTCTACAATATGAATAGATATTCCAAACTTGGTGATTCTTCCTTCTCAAATGTGGATAAACAGACAGACAAATAAACCATCAGACTGACAGATAAATAGACGGCACCAACCGCACTACTCATACCTACCTTTGGCTGTGTGAGTAATAACAACAACTAGAATGTGAAGTCGATAGCATGCAATCGCAGTCCCCATGCTTCGGCCCTCTACTATTCCTGCCCCTACCCAACGCCATCCCCAACTCGTGGGCAGGGCCTAATGTAAACAGCACCTCACAGTCCGCAGACATATGGGTAACTAACATACCGAATTTGTTTGAATTCCACCAACTTTGACTTTCTGTCCACAATTTTGCCGACCCCACCCACCCTGCGGGAGGAATCTAACGTAAATGTCGCCCTTTTTGCAGTATCCCTCCGTTTTTAGCTGCGAGTAGCAGCACAATAAACCGCCATGCGCCTAGGTTTGTCTGTTAGTAAGTCAGTCAGTCACAAAAGCTTATTTCGGGCTGTATGTCAACAAGGCATATCTGTAGACTAATGGATGCTCCCCTGCAGGGAAACTCTTGAAACTATGGCCAGGACAAAAATTGTCTATAATGCTCAGTGAACCATGAAATTTAGGTCAAATGCGTGCTAGGTGAACTTGAAAGGCAGGTCCTACTGACTAACATTGCATATGTAAATACACCTTGAGAGTATAATACATCCACACACCAAGTTTAGTTCAGGAAAATCTTGAAATTACAGCCGACACAAACATTTTCTGTGGTGGTCAGTGAACCCTTTCATATGAAACACACCTTCTGCATAGTGTATCCACACAACACGCTTATTTCCTGTATGCCAAAAACTATTGAAACTACAGCACTGACACACGTTTTCTGTAATGTTCAGTGAGCTGTGAAAAGTAGGTCACATTGACATACGTTTCATATGAAACACACCTTCTGCATAGTGCATCCATACAACAATCTTATTTCACGCATACCAACAACTATTGAAAATACAGCAATGACAAACATTTTCTGTAATGTTCAGTGAACTGTGAAAAGTAGGTCACATTGACATACTTTTCATACAGTGTACATTATCTCCGTAAGATGCATCAACATCCCAAATTTCATGATCATACATATAAAAGTCTTGAAACTATGTCCCAGACAAACTGTATAGGGCGAACAGACCGACCAACAGACTAACATATCGACTAATGGATGGGTTGATGGATGGACAGATAGACAAAGCAGCGACTATATCCTCCCCTGAGATTTATCGTGGAGCATAAAAACTACTGGTCCATTTTGGCTCGAATTTTAACACAACGAAGGACTATGCCGTGCAATAGGATTTCCAGACGTTGGCCGTGATCCGCATGAAAGAACCCAGATACAGATCCGGTCAAATTCTGGATCTGTGGATATCTCAGAAACTGCTGGTACGATTTGCATAAATTTTAACCTTGCCTCTGGTCCCAATAAATCTAGGTAAATCCAAAAGAATCTGGAACCTGCAGTTTCTGCAATTCCATCTACCTTGTTTTAAAACACTTGGGAATTATAACTGGGTCGTAGCATGCAGGTGGGCAAGGGTGGGGGCATGCAGTTGCCACACCTGAGATTTGCGAATCGTACACAGGTAGGCTCATTTAACACAGGCAGTCAGTCATCTGTAAATAAAAATAAGCCTTATAGCCAGCTGAAGATACACATTTACTTCCAGAAATGCTATCTGTGAATATCCAGACCTTCAAAATGTACGACCTCTACGATCCCCGACCGACACGCCCCCCCCCCACCCCAGCCCACCACCACCCCCTCCGTCTGGCCTCTCGCCCCTCAGATACCAGGTCCACGCTGCTGCTACTGTTGCTGCAGATCCACGCTTCTGATGGTCACGCTGCTGCTGATGCTGCAGGTCCACACTGCTGCTGCTGCTCCACGTTGCTGCTCCATGCTGCTGCAGGTCCACACTGTTGCTGCTGGTCCACGCTGCTGCTGCTGCTGGTCCACGTTGCTGCTGCTGGTCCACGCTGCTGCTGCTGCTGCTGCTGCTTGTCCACGTTGCTGCTGCTGGTCCACGCTACTGCTGCTATTGCTGCGTGTGTCAAAATGATGTTGAATACATCAAGACTAATTTGACTGAAAGCCGTTGAAGGCAGCACCAGCTAACACGCCTATCAGTCAAATATTGGTCACAAATTATTCAACAGCTAGGTTTCCTATGGGCGTGTAAGTATGACGTCACTGCGCGTGATCCGTACCCCGGAAGTGTGTATTTTGCTTTATTACATCATAAGTGCGTGTTTATGACGTCATCACTTGTTGTTAAACAAAAACATTGATTTGTGTATTAAACAATCGAACCAAACCCGGAAATACGTCATCACTTAACAAGCCCATATCATTACTGTATGGGTAAAATGTAATAATTGTTTTTGATGTGGGGCCAGTTATTTTTCGGGGCCCTTGGCTGTAGCTCCGTTAGCCCTTGCCGTAACATGGCTCTGTAGGCTATGCCCCTAAAAATAACTACACATATCTGAGCGCGAGCAGTTCTAATGCCCCATTTTCCGACCAGACCAGACACGTCCTTCTCACCACGCGAAATCTGCATATTACCGCGCGCGGCGTGACGTTGTAGGTAGGTTATTTATCGGGTTTGCGTTTACTACAATACGATATCCCGGAGGTTAATAATTGTTCGTTTAGTTGACACACTAATCGCGCAAATGTTCGGAAAGGAATCGTGTTACATATGTTTTATACAAATAAGTAGTCGAAAGATTGTAAATATATTTTTTAATTCGGGAAAATACCTACGTGGTTAGGATAAATTTGGTTCCCCCCCCCCCCCCCCCCCCCCCCCTTATAATCCTCCCTTGGCCTGGAGGTCGATACGTAGTTTATAACCTGTCTATACAGGACACCTTGGGGGCAATATAAAACTGTACTGTCATGTATTAGGGTTGTTTCTTTTATAATTTTAACAGTTGATATTTTTATCTTGTTTAGATCAATACGATCATCTCGTTGACGTTATTCCAAGAGTATGTCCTGACTCCTGCCTAATTTTTCCTAGCGCCGCTGTTATTAACATTTTACATGACCCAATTCTCATAGTCCTCGTACTAGTAATGACATTTCTAGATACTTGCTTAACTGACTAACCGTACAATATCATAGGCAGCGCAACAGAAATCACGTGCCTTGTCAGAGGTTAATTCTACTGCTGCACGCGCTTTGCGTTGATTGGTCGATCAACCAATCAAAAACGAATAAAAGTCATTCTTTAGCCTTCTGATTGGTCGATTTATTACGCATAATAAATCGAATTATTATGTGTATTAAATCAACCAATCAATATAGAATAAACTACATGCTAGCTTTCTGATTGGTTGATTTATTATGCATAATAAATCGAATTATTATGCATAATAATTCGAATTATTATGTACAATAAATAGGAACGATTCTACCCTTCTGATTGGTTGATTTATTACATATAATAAATCGAATTATTATGCATAATAATTCGAATTATTATGCATAATAAATACCGAATTGTGACCCTGATGGCTTTCCATAATATATATATATATATATAATATATATATATATATATATATAATATATATATATATAAATATACTGTGTATCACCAAGATTAAATACTATCAAGCAGAAAATGTTTGTAACTGTGAGCTTGATCTTGATTAGTTATGGCAAAACATCCAAAGGACATGTTTCTGCCATGTGTTCATCAAGTAGCTGTTTTAGATGGGGTTTTTCCTCTGATTAATTCTGTAAATTTATATGTAGGATTTGCAGAGGTTTCTGAACTGCATAGAAGATCGCGTGATAGTTTGTTCAAATCCCTTAGCATATTGTGAATAAAGCTGAATTTAAAGTCATTTGTTCTTGCATAAAATTGGTTGAAGTGGCTGT
Organism: Chaetoderma sp. LZ-2023a; assembly: GCA_034401795.1. Classification (NCBI taxonomy): domain Eukaryota; kingdom Metazoa; phylum Mollusca; class Caudofoveata; order Chaetodermatida; family Chaetodermatidae; genus Chaetoderma; species Chaetoderma sp. LZ-2023a. The sequence goes on along the minus strand of JAVVLW010001305.1, from coordinate 64,576 downwards.
TGTGCATATTTTCGGTTTTCCGAATCTGAGTCTGTAGACTGTCTAATGATATCTTTATTTGTTGCTGTAGACCTTTGTAGAACAAAATAAGGCAGTTTGTTTCCTTCCGTCTAACAATTGTGGGAGTTTTAGGGTTTCCATTATATTTTCCTGGTTCATAGCAATAATTTGAGGTGATAAATCTAGTTGCATATTTTTGCACATTTTCTAGTTTGTCTTGAAGGGTTATTTGATTAGGGTCCCAAACTGTACTTGCATAGTCCAAAACTGGTCTAATCAGTCCTATCTATGCTTGAATTCTGGTTTCTTGGGAACAGAATGATACATTTCTCGGCAATAGTTCTATTCTGATCAGATCTGTGATGTGTTTGTTCCAGTTTAGATCATTGGTGATGTTGATGCCAAGTATTTTATTGATGAAATGAAACATGGACTGGTTCCTTTTAGTGTGTAATCGAATTTGATGGTTTCTCTTTTCTGGTTAGGTTCATCATGTTGCATTTTACTGGTTCTAAGCACATTCCCCAAGTTGTAGCCCAGTTACCTAACATGTTTATGTCTTGTTGGAGTGCCTCGCAGTCCTTGGGGTGATCAATTGCCCGGTAGCATATGCAATAGTCAGTGAATAGCCTGATCTCTGAGGAAATGTCCTGGACTATATCATTTATGTGGACTGAAAACAGTAACAGGCCTAGAACCGTTCCTTTAGGTACCCCCAGACACAACGTCAGCAACGTTTGATTTGGCACCACTGCCTACTATGCACTGTATGTAACCTGTTAATAATGAGTCAATCCAATTTAGTATGTTTTTGGATACACCATATAAATTTGTGCAATTTAGATTTCAAAAGTTCACGTGAAACGGTATCAAATGCCTTTTCAAAGTCGAGAATAAAAATGTCAACTTGTTTCCGTTTATCAATGGATGAAGCACAATCATTGATGACATTAATTAGTTGAGTTTCACAGATGTGAAATTTATGGCAGACATGTTAATGTCTGTGATTTAGGAGGTTATTTTGTTCAAAATGGCTCATTAAATTAGAACATATGATGTGTTCCAACATCTTACAGCAAATGCATGTGAGGGAAACCGGCCTATCAAGTTTAAGTTCAGTATTATTTATTTCATGATTTATGTACATTTAAACAGATACTACAGGCAGTCCACCCAAGGCAATGGCTATAAAGTAATGGACCCCTTACAATTTATACTGTAGTGAAACTGGTCATGGTGTGGTGCTAATTTGGTGCAAGTGTGACGCATTCTAGGTCTCGGCTTGTCGATCTTTGTATTGCCACCCAGAGTTCTCTTTAGTGAAGTTAAAGCTGAAGGCCGAAAAGTGAACCCGGGTGGTGGTGCTATCACAGTCGAAATGCAGACCGGTTTTGGCATTCTTAGCAGGAAAGATGGCGAGTTCTCAGGCTGTTTGGTGTGTGTGTATGTGTGTGTGTGTGTGCGTGCGTGCGTGCGTGCGTGCGTGCGTGCGTGCGTGCGTGCGTGCGTGCGTACGTACGTACGTGCGTGCGTGTGCGTGCGTGAACGTGTGCATGCGCATGTGTGCACACCACAATTTACCCCCATCTCCTCCCACTTCCCCTACAGTTATTTTCCCTTCTTGGGCAATCTGTCTCGACAGATCGCCCATCACACCAGCCAGTTGTTCTATCATATGAACAACATTGTCCCTGCCCCAAGGGCTACAGAGTTCCCATCTTGCTGCATTCCATGCACCGCTCAAGTGCTTGGCGCTCTTGAACGATCCAATGACTACAAGCGGATGAAAAGTTCATACTGAGGGTCAGATGACACTCAAGGTACACCTTACAAAACAGAGTCTTCAAAAAGGGGTGAAGTGCAGGTTAGTAGTGCAGACCATGCAAGTGCTGAGGTTGTTAGAATGCAAAACGACGGGTTTGCACCAAATTTCTAATGGGTTTACTAAATACTGGTGCCTATTCTGCTAAGTTGAAATAAAGAACAGAAGTTCTTTTAAGAAAATGTTTTGCTACAAGGCTAAGCAAAGGTAGATTACATCAAGTTGGTTGAGCATTGGGGTTGTGCAAACTTCATAGTCTACACAAGTAATCCTCAGTTAACAAACAGCTTGTCGCACCATAAGATCTTTATCGGCGAATAACTAGATAACTAGTTTATAATTTCTTACTCCAATGCTTAATCATGGGTTAAATTTTTCTGACTAACGTGTAGTGTAAAGTGCGCAGTTGTATCGAGGACAACTTATATATAACTCAATTGAAAATTGACTGGATGACTTGGTATAAATTGAAAATAAATATCAATTAAGCAGCCTATACAATGGCTAACTCAGAGACTAAGTTTGAATCATAAATAATCCGGCAACAGTTAACTATGCTCAGATTTTTGTACTGTATATGTTAGCTTTTAGTGCACTATCTTGCAATAACGCTGGTTATTTTGGAAATGTTGTGCTGGTAACAATCTAGCAACGGTTAGCAATGTATAAACCGAAATATTCGTAAAGCGAAGGGGACAGAAAAAATGGAAGTGGAAACAATGAAAATGGAAGTGAATAAACTTAAGGTTTATTCTGGATAATTTGGTATAGGAGGCAAATCGGTACAGATATCTACCGGCTGTTAAGCAGCGAAAAGATGCCTGCTAGCTCTTGGCGTCGTGTGTCCCGGGTTCATGTCCTCAAGCTAACACATTTAACTCTGAATGAAATAACTGCATTAGCCACAAATTAAGAAAGGTGCGCACAGTGCAATCGACTATAGATTAACCAGTCAGGGTGGCCGAAACTAATAAGTGCCAACACCAGGCCAAAAGGCCTTTCACGTTCAACGTGAACAGTAAAATTAATAAGGCGAGAGCACATAAATTATAACTGGCTTCACATTAATCCAAGTTGCTACACTAAGCTTAACACTGTCGAAGAATTCATTTCTTTCGACTAGAACTTCAAGAAAGTTAGGCCTACAGTTATCATAATTTTAGAAGTTAGGCAAGAGACCACATAAGCAGAACAAGGGATGGGGTCAATTCCATTTTATCAATTCCAGTTCCAATTCTACCTCAATTCATTTTATCAATTCCAATTCCAATTCCGTTTCCACATCAATTCATTTTATCAATTTCAATTCCAATCCAGACACCAAACATAGTCAATGACATTCACAAAACAAAACTAATAATAGCCATGGACGAAAATTGATAGAACTTTGTCAAACCACTGGAATTCAAATACTGAATGGGAGACCCTCAGGAGATTATACAGGAACGATAACATGCTACAAATCCCAAGGTAGCAGTGCTGTGGCCTATATATTAGGAGGACAACAACATTTTGAAACTAGTTAAGAACATACATATACATTTATTAAATGAACTCTCTATCCACTGTCCTGTATCAATATTCATAAAAGGTAGCACAAATGAAATAACGACAAACACTATCAACTTGCGGACAATCAGCCAGACAATACAGGATAACAGAGAAAAACAAAGAGAAATATATCAACAACCGCATATCTGAAGAAAATCACAAAAAATACAATCTTTTGTGAGTAATGATATAAACAATTGTACTGAAAGCATTGATACAGCGGCAGATAACCGTAACAAAATCTTTTTTTGATGCTGCGTCTAGGGCCTGCCCAGCTTCCCCAACGTCCATTACTAGCAAGAGCAAGAAAAATATTAACAAAAAACAGTCAAAAGCAGTACATATATTACAAAAAGAATTCAGATCTGCCATAAGACTCTTATCAAAGAATCCAAAAGCATCCAAAAGACCCACACATTAGAGGTAAGCAACTGCAATTCAAGAGGACATTAAAAAAAGGAAGAAGTACCATATAAAATCTATGAAACAACTACTATATGCTAGACTACATACATTACAAAAAAACTAACCCAAAAGAGTATTGGAAAATAATAGGCCAAATTACTGTTAAGTCAAATAGCAAAGCAGAACAGTTTTATTACCACTTCAAAACAATAACAATTAGTGTAATTCCAGATTATAGAACAGACAGCACAATCCAAGATATTGACCTACAAACTCAAGACAATAGAAGCAAAAATGATAATGGCACTACCACCACCACCACCACCACGACCACCACCGCCACCACCACCACCACCACCAACAACAACAACAACAACAACAAGTCCAGAATGCAACATACTAACTAATCATATAAAACCAAAAGAAGCGAAACCAATACTAAAGTCATTAAAAACAATAAGGCCTGCAGATTAGATGAAGTAACAAACGAAATGTTAAAATATGGTTCTGATATAATCATGCCACACTTAACCAAACTGATGAATACCATGTTCCAACTTTCATTGATACGGGCGACATGGAAGAAGAGATATATTAGCCCCATACATAAGAAAGGCTCAAAACTAGAACCTGAAAATTACAGAGGAATAACTATCACTAGCTGCGTGGGGAGAGTCTGCTCTTCCATACTCAACAGTAGACTCACAACACCTAGAAGACAACACTATCATTGTAGACAACTAGGCAGGATTTATATCCAAAAGACAAACAACAGACAATATTTTCATAGTAAAAACACTAGTAAATAAGTATCTTGAACAATAAAAACAAAACTCAACTTATGCTTCGTAGATTTTCAAAAGCCTTTTGATGCTCTATGGAGACAAGGAATGCTACTAAAACTTCTATGAATAGGAATAAATGGAAATTTGATCAAATAATAAAATCTATGTATAATGCTTCTACACTCTCTGTCAAATTAAACCACAATAGGGGTTACACAAGGGGAAAGTTTAAGCCCAGGCTTATTCAACACATTCTTAAATTATTTTATTTTTTCGGACTCCTGTTGTCCACCACAATAACTAAATCATTATGTTTCACATTTATTATGGGCAGATGATCTAGTAATTTTCTCCGAAACACAGCAAGAACTACAGAATGCATTAGACGATTTAAATAATTATTGTAATAAATGGCATTTATCAGGAAATTTAAAGATAACAAAATGCATGCTACTTCAAAAGGACAGAGCCAAACAGGAACCGTTTTATCTTGGAAATAAAGGAATTGTGCTAGCTAAAGTATATGTAAACTTGTGATGCATGATTAACAATCATGAACACTTTACAAAAACAAAAGCAAACCTGACTAAAAGTTTAAAAGCCCTGTTTAAAGGTGCATATTCACAGTAAAATTTCTGAAAATAAAATTGTTTAAATTATACACTTTTAGAGGCTTAAACTGTGAGCCTATATTTAATGAAAAGAAATAAATCTTAACATATGATGATATTCCATTCGATATAAATTAATATAATTTTTTAAGTTGTGAAATTGAAAAAGAGGCCCGTGCCTCTATTTCAATTTCACAACTTAAAAAATTATATTAATTTATATCGAATGGAATCATCATATGTTAAGATTTATTTCGTTTCGTTGCACATAGGCACATAATTTAAGCTTATAAAAGTATGCAATGTTAACAAATTTATTTTCAATCATTCAGGTGTGAATATGCACCTTTAAAATAAAAAATTAGTTATAGACTCTCCCCCACCCCAAAACATATACAGCAAATTATTTGATACATTAATCAAACATACACTACTCTATAATTGCGAAATATGGGGAGTACAACTCAATAATAGAATACAGTTACATAAAATATGCACATTTTTAGATACATTGGAAAATGAACCATTAGAAAAAATCCACAACAAATTTTGCAAATACACGCTCCCGGTATGACAAAACAGAACTATCATTGCTTGCAAAAGCGAGCTAGGGAGTTACCCCCTAATCAATTAAATTAACATCAGAATAATTAACTATTGGTCACACTTAGAAAATATTACAGAAAGTCGTAATATATTGTATGATGCCATATTATATAGCAAATTGTTGAACAATCAAAAGAAAAATAGCTTCCATAACTATCTAACCAACATGCTAAAAAAGTATGAAATAGAAATACAATCTCTTAACCCGACGCCACATAGCAAAAAATAAAAAATATCACACTATAAACAAATTGAACATCCTTATGAATGGGCCCTTGCTTACATTAGTACATAAGTGATGCTAACTATAGACGAGTTTCATCCCTTGTCTGCCTACTGTTATTTTGTCATTCCCAACATGACTTATAGCATATATATTTAACACAATACCTTCGTCCCTAATTTTTTTAAACTATGAGAGTCGTCATAGTTGGGGAAAAATGAGCTGTAAATCCGAATTGTAGAGATGTTTGTTTCTCTGGGAGTTGTTTTAGGATTTTGTTTAAGATAATATAGTCAAATATCTTTCCCAGCAGTGCAGAAAAAGTAATTCCTCTATAGTTGCTAAAACATAATGGGTCCTTCCCTCTCTTATGAACAGGGGTTATGATGTGAGACTTGAACACGAAAGTTATATGCATTGTCTTCAGAATGATGTTAAATATACGCGTCAGTACAGGCAGTATTGTGTTTCCGGCATTTATTATGTGCACTGCGCTGATCCCGAATTTGTCGGCTGCTTTATCTTTGTTTCATTCTTTTATGGCACTGGAGACTTCCTCCGAGGATACTGGGTGAAATGGGAGTTGATTCAGCTCACATGCCTGGAGTATCAATAGATGCTCCTGGTGTACCCTAGACTTGAAATCAGAGTCAGAGTGTGGTTCATATTTAGGAACTGCCACGTCTTCATGAAGCAAATCCATGACATTGATCTAATGATTCTGTAAGAGCGTACTTGCAGTAGAGGCCTTATCAGTATTTCGTCTTATAAGTCTATAGAATTTAGTTGTGGAATAGTTTTCCATGATTTCCTTGTATAAGTCTTTAAGTTCAACAACTTGCTCTATGTATTCTAATCAACGAGCTTAGCGCCAGATCACCGATAGATTTGCAGAAGATATAGATGTGTGCTATATAATATGTACTACAGTAGCTTGTATATGGTCGTCTGTCGAACAGTTGTATATATCTGTCCTGTTAAAGGAAATCTGTACATTTATATCAGACGTGACTACCCCCTATAAACTCATTCAGTAATTTCCAATGGGAAAACCATGATTTTCAAGAATTTCACCATGTTAATCAGTAATGGTTTTCAGAGGCTTTCAGTTATTTAGTAATCACATAAATCAATTATAAAAGCATGAAAACATATAAATTAATGAAAAATTTATTTCATAGAATTTTTAATCCCTAGATATATTTTTTGAAAATTCAACACTAATAAATTCTCTAAAATAGTCTATTTTTGAAAATTTGTCATTGGAATGACTGGCTAAGTTAACATTTTATGGGGTGGAACCGCTCCACCACCACACCCAATACACCCTTATCCACAACCAAAGAAAAAATTGGAATGTCTTACTTGATTGAGCACACAATCCCAATTTAACCCTCAAATTTGGATATCATTACTTTACCGCATACCAGTGCAGAATATTTCCATTTCCCCATGATCATGACATTCGGGAATTCTTGGCCAAAATTTAGCTTACTTTACAAACATAATTACATTTCCGTGAACAATATTTTCATGACAGCTGTCTAAATTCAACTGAGTCAATGTTTGACATTCACAAAAACAATGGATTTTTACGACATCCAGAGAAAGATTACTCAATTGTGATACGTTCTTGTTATGTATCTCAAATGTAGGTAAGGTTCTCTACACAGTTTAGTGATGTCAGTCTAGTGGTAACCGGGACCCAATCTAAACTAGTTAACTAATGTAGAAAATCTCACTGCAGCTACGGGATTTTGAGAGACTGACGAGATTCCATGTTTGCTGACATTTTATGAGAAATGGCACGTATTACTACTCAACTTGATGAATAGCGCCCATTGTTTAGCTATCGACGTGTGTGACAAGTTCACGGTGAGGCTTGGTTTGCCACGTCTGTATTGTCTATCACATAGTGGTGACCACGGAAGCGTGTTTTAACAAGTTTCTGTAATTCTTAATGTCTGTCCATATTACCATAATTCACCTATTTTTTCATCCGTAGTTTTGAGGAGCCGACCATTGTACCTTGTTTGGATGTGTAGCCTCCGGGGGTACGCGCTGGTCCGTCCGCATATTCTGTCCCGCAGCACCGCAAGTGCATGATGCATGATTTAGCTGGTGAGCATCGGTTCTCTGGGTTACAGATCTTGTTTCGCGACTCTCCGGAATATACAAACACCGACTTCTAGAGCCGGTGGAATGATAATGTTCCAGTGGGGCCATGTGACCATTGCCGCCGAGATTGAACCACACTGTCTCATCCTGACTGTTCGTGTCACTGGTATGATGGTCCATTACTCAATTTAGGAGTCTAGACATAATTAATCAAATGATATATATATAAACAAACAATACTACTCGTTTGCTAGTATGAGAGAGAAAATATAGTACATAGAACTAGGTAGGTGTCGTGTTTATTGTGGGCTCGTCAGAGGTACCTCGCTGATCTTTAAATCTGCAAGGTATCACTGCAAGGGTGAGTCCTAACATGGTCACTTATGAAGTTTAATATAAACCATTATACCCATAGCAAAATATTATTGTTGTGAGAGGAAAGTGCCTCACACGGGCCTCCGTCACAGGAAAATGCCTTCAATGCCGAAGCGGGGGAACAGAGTTGGCAAAAAGGGCCACTCTCTTGTTCAAACATATGCTAAATGTGTAGTGTGAGTCAACCCAGTGAAATTGTATGTTATTTTGATGCACACTGTATCATCATGATGGGGTGGATGATTTCCGGAGAATTCAACACCATCATCTTATATAGGTTTTAAAGATACTGTATTTCTAGTTACCGCTTTATTTATATGGCCCTTCTGCTAAAACCTAAACTAACCTTTAGTTGTTAGGTCCATGTTCCATGCTTAGGCCGCAAGTGGCAGGGATTTCTACCTACCTTTAAATACATGAGCTTGACTGGCGGAAAAGCTTGTTTTCCATATGGTCACCCTATGGACCATCCCCCTCAGATAGACAGCGTATGGACATGTCATGGTGTGAGCTTCAGAATCATATAACGATGCTGTTACTTATCACACTGCAACCACATACAACACCACTAGGACAAGACATAGTTATACAAGCAATTGAAAAGCGCATATATACTTATTGGTGGGGAGGAGGAGACAGATATCCACATATAGTGCCCTTCCCATGAGGGCGTGGTTGATTCCAAGACCGCACCCAGTCACTATGAAGACTTAGAGGGAGATCCATGTCCTATCCGTCACCTGGTGTGTCGAAGCCAGATAATGTAGGATCCGAACCCGCGGATTAACATTTAACTGTCATTAGGTTTATATTAAGAATGCCCAGAGATGCACTGCTGACCAGTTAAAATAATATAATGTTTTCGCAGTGCCTCCTACTTTGGCATGGATATCTACACTAACTGGTATTCAAGGATACAGAGGGGTTGTTTGCGGAATCGACACTTGAGTCTTCACTGCTCGGAAACCCCAATAGTCTCCAGAGTCAGATCACACCAACGTGCCGAAGGGAGGTCCAGACAATTATAAGTCTTGCGGCTGGAGGAGCATAGGAAGAGACAATCGCTCATCTATAATAAGGAGGTCCTAAGGTATATGGCCAATTTATACCACCTAGCCGGTGTGTGGTGTTACATATCTGCTACATCCAGAAAAGAGGCTTACACAAATGACTCCTAAAGAGTGATCATCCCTACCTATCGAGCTAGAATAGCCAGGTTTAGTCGATCACATGTCAGGTTCGCTTAATGAGAACCTGAACAGTGACCTCAGTGTAAATGTGATGCATGGGGAAAAAGGTCGTGCAAATTTATTGTTGCTGTATAGTGTAGCCTAGCATACTGTGGTCCTAGTATTTAATATAATATAAACAAAACAAGTAACTGCACCACATAGCTCGTACAGTGCACCAAGTATTGTCCCACTAGACTGTGGTCTATTACACACGATACATTTCAAAGAGTTTGATTACCACTTTTCAGCATGGCCCGGCAGATCTGGCGAGTCATCCACCGAGACGCATCGGTCATTTTACATATTATGAGTTCGTTACATCAGGGCCGCAAGGCCCATCTGCAGGAAGACTCCTCTGAAGTTGCTGGAAGTGAGGGTTCCTTCTGTTCATTTAATTTATGTGCCCTCAGGTGTGGTCTCCCCGAGAGCATTCAAAAGTTTGGATGCATATGCGGTGGTTGTGGGCCAGAGATTTAAGATCTCAAAACCAAGTGGCACCACTGTGGTTATGATGAAACCAGCAGACAGTAAGCAGCTACCTTCGTCTGTAATGCTCTGGCCACACAGTCTACCACCTTTCTGTCTCATCGAAGTGTGGTCTCAATTCTCAGTTCTGCGCTCCTTTTATACTACTCGTGACGTCATAGCGAGAACACCCAGCCAATCAGCGTGTGATCTGTAGCCAATCAGTGTGCGAGCTCCAAGGGCAAGGACATTATCATGTGATAAACATCCTCCCCATTCACTCAGTACATGCACATGTTTATGACGCTTTCAATATTTTGAGCAAAATTTAAGGAGTAAAATTAGGAGAACTCAGTCATTCTTTATCCAATTTTGAAATGGTTAACAGTTTTGGATTCCTCGTTTCATTCCGGTCCTGATAGGCATCAAGAAAAGAATGACGAGGATGGTACAATTTAAAGGAATTATATGCACCAACTCGGTGCATCTTTAGTATGCATTCTCTCCCAATGCTGACGTGCATTGTCAGGGAAGCTCTGACGCATGTGCACATGCGCTACACGATCTTACAGACTTAGTCAATTTAGAAAACCTCTCTTATATGGCTTTATACACACATGCTATCCTACTAAGTAGGGTAGGTGTGTCATGCTTCGAACGCACCCGGGCCAGTCATCCCATACCTGTCCAGCCGATCCACACTACAGGATGTTATTTCTGTAAAAACTACCGAAAATGCATAATGGTAGTCAGGTCTGGTTATATTTACATATATGTATAACTGTTCTGACATGGAGCAGAACAGAAAGGCATTGTCTGTGTTCTGTATTATTCTTAACTTTATCTCTAACTAACACACACCATGCATGGAACTCTGTGAAGACTATTACTGGAGAAGTTAAAATGGCATTCACAAAAGCTAGACTCTTAACCAGTACATACATGTTCCAATCTGTGAAAGCAAGGTTTAGCAACTACATCATAAATGCTACATGTCCGCTCTGTGGGATAGAGGATGAGACAATAATCCACTTCTTTACATCATGCCCAATTACTAAATCCACCAGAGAACAACATTTTGCATCAATCAAAAAAAGCAATTGTGAAAGAATTCTCACTCAGCTGGGAATAAAATTTCACAAAATAAAAACATCATCACAGTCATAATAGACTGCAGAAAACTATTAAGTATCTACTCCTTACCAAGAAATGACCATCTGACATGCATATTTGAATCTTTAAGCCACACTCTCATTCACACCCTACACAGAAAGCGACTACAATAGCCTATGCAATTTGACTGACTTCACAATATCCAATCCAGACTGTGTCTAATCTACAGAATTTTCCACAAGTAAATTTTGCTGTTTCATTTGAATTAGGCAGCATTTATAAATGAGGATAAAAGATTCGATCATACCAAAACAAACTTACTTTTCTATGTGACAGTTACAAGCCACGGTTCACACACAACAGGGCGCATATACGGAACAACGGTTCTTCTGCATGGGTTGGAAGGATTGATTCTTAAATCAGCAGATGTGGACAAGCTCGAGGAATTTTATAGAGCACATCTTAAAAGAATACAGCACTTGCCAACTGCTTCTGCGAATGTGGCTGCGTATCTGTTACTTGGAGCCCTACCACTTGAAGGTCAACTATATAAAATGATTCTGATGTTTTTCATGAACATGCTGTGTAGAGAAGGTTCTGTAGAGAAGGATATACTCGAGAGGCAATTGGCTATTAAAGCAAGAATCATCACACAGTTGGGTGGTGAAAGGAAGCAAATCCTCAATATGTATAGGTTGTCCTCAGTGTATAGCCTTTTAAAAGAGTTACCAAGCAAAGTGAAGTGGAAAGAACTGGTATCCGCTAAGGTGAATGCCTACTAGTACCGTAAACTAAAGGAAGAAGCTGCTGAGAAGAAAATACCTCAACATAAATTCCTGTGAAGTGGGAAAAGCGCACACACTGTGGGAAAGCTGCAGAACAGATAAGATTTCAGTGTATAAAGCCACCATTCAAGCTAAATTGTTAGTGCAAAGATATCATTTGCTTGGAGGCACGGCATAGAATAGAAGGGAGCCAACTAGTTGTCAATTATGTAAAACTGAGGATTACCCTCTCGTACACTTCATTTTTGTATGCCCAGAGCTGCACTCTGCTAGTCACATGCTTATCAAGAAGATATGCAGCTGTTTGAAACAACTTGGCCTTGAAACAGATGAAGATAACTGCATACATGCGATTCTGGATACCAGTAAGCTAAACGTTACACATGAGGCTCCATCACAGGAGCTATTTAAGCTTGAGGGACTGTTCAGAGAGTTATGTTATGTACTGCACCAAAGACGAGCAGCAAAAATACTGGTGAGTTCAAGCGGTGTGAGACAGCCCATGGCGATTGGAATTGTGGGAGAAAAATCCCAGGGCAAACAGGCAACAATGCAAAATGACTCCGCGTGGGAATGGGAATCGGGCCAAAACAAACAGGATTCGGGCAAATACGCCATTGAGCTAAAGTAACTACCCGGTACTAACAATATGAACATTACCAATGCGCTAATGAACTTGTACACAAAACAAGGGACTATTAATGAAACTACTTAACGGTACCCTGATAAACATGTACACAAACAATTTGTTTCTATTTTTTGCTGCACATAGATAAATATCTAAGTGCGGTAAACAACAATCACGCCACGGTACAATTATTAAATGTAAGAATAGGAATCAACTCCAGATGGAGGTTCGTCTAAAGGGCCTGAGGTCTGATGGGACGGGATTTACTCGACACAACAACAACAACAAGAAGACAAATAAATTGTAATATAATTTGCTATACAGTGTGATATTGTGTAGCAATGGAGATACAAGATCAGTATTATAACAAAGCTGAATATATAGAAACGGTATGCAGTGTATATTATGCAATAAAACTAAAATATGATTATTTATTTTATGTTGAAACCAGTTTTCGTAATCATAGTTTTAGGGGTTTTCCTTCGCTTTGACTGGTTGACCATTAAATGGATAATAGTATCTGTTTATGGCCTATATTTGGGGACACATGCACTTTAGGGGTCCTTACTTGTTGGTGTCGTTAGCGAGTGTGGTCTACAGCCCGTACTCTAGGCACTGCTTTACAGTCATCATGCACCCGACTAATAGTGATGTGTTCAACATCAACATCAATTTACAAGGCATAAGCCATTGGCTTGTTATTGCCTCAGTGCCAAACTGGTAGGGCAGGCAACCCTGGTCTGGATACAACACGTGTAGCTATCTTCATGTGTGCATGTTCATGTAGATGCACAGGCTGTTTCAAGATTAGTCCACTGTGATGTAATAATTGTATTATGACTTTGGGAATTGACGGCTCACATATGTTGTATAAGCATATGTGTAACAGCAATGTCCAAAGCCACACCACAATTAATTGTGTTCAGTCGAATTCAAATATTCTTTCTTTGAAAAAGATGTCTAGTTTGCCCTTGAATATTTCGACTGTGGTTGCTTCGACTATTGTTGTTGGCAGTGAATTCCAATGTGGTGCCACTCTATTTGCGAAGGAGTGCTTCCGAATATCTTTGCTGCTACGTTTTATGTTGAGCTTGAGCCTATGACCTCTGGTCCGTGTAACATTGGACAGTTCGAAAAAGTAGTTCTTATCAATATTATATAGATCTTTGATGAGTTTGAATGTTTCAATCAAATCTCCACGAAACCGTCTATATTTCAGTGACATTAGATTTAGGGCTTCAAGTCTTTCTGTGTAGCTATACTCTCTGATTTGTGGGACAAGTTTTGTTGCTCTGCGTTGTACTCTTTCTAATAGCTGTGTTCCAAACAGTGTTGTTTCACATACTACAATTATAACACTTTCGCCTATCCTTATATAGTCCGTCACCAACCATGCGAATACACAGTGGTAAAGTTGCTTACAACTTTTAACTTACATACACAATAATTATTTTTCAGTCAAACTGATGAAAAATTAAACCGTTATGCCATGAATGATAAATTATAGCAGACACAGCTATTTCAAATAGCAACAGTATTAAATATAACATTTTTTTAAATTTATATATAAATCAAATAATTAAATTATTAAATAATTTATTTAGACTGAATTGGCTCCCTTGGAAATATTGAATAATCTAAAAAATAGATGGCTACTTATGACGTCACAAACAAAATATGTTTGATTTATTATTTTCTCTTTTCTGAAGATATTTTTCTTTAAATCCTATTGGATGATTTATGGCAATGACCAATGAAACTGTGAATAAAGATTTCCTCATGATATTGGATACACATATATCCCAAGGCAGCGTGTCTACATTATCGACGATCATTATGATAGTACGATATCGCGATAATAAGTAGAAGTATGTCTTATCTGTTTGAAGTATATGAATTAGTGAAAGATAAAGATAAATTAGTGAAATGGTTATATAGTGAACAATTATTAGGAGATTTTGGTGGAATCTGTGACATTTGTGTGAATGGAAATATTTCTTTAATAAAAGACAGTTCTAAATGTGACGGATTAGTGTGGAAGTGTAGCAATAGAAAATGTAATAAAAAATTAGCTGTAAGAAAAGACTCGTTTTTTAGTGGATCTCATCTACAATTATCTCAAATTGTATTGCTTACTTATTTCTGGACCTTTAAAGTACCTCAGGACTTCGTACAAAGAGGACTACATATTGGTAGTAATAATACATTAGTAGACTGGTACATGTCTGTCGCGATATATGTTGTGAGATTGTGTTACTAGATCCAAAAACGATAGGTGGACCTGGAAAAATTGTTGAAATTGATGAATCCAAATTTGGTAAGATAAAATATAATAAAGGAAAACCTGTTGATGGTGTGTGGGTATTTGGAGGAATCAAGAGGGAGAGCAAAGAGTGTTTTTCTCAGTGCGTAGCAGATAGGTCATCAGCAACTTTAATACCAATAATTAAGGAATATATCCTTCCCGGTTCTATTGTTTATTCTGATTGCTGGAAGAGTTATGACTGTTTGAAAAATGAAGGATGTTTGCATCTAACAGTTAACCATTCAGTAACATTTAAAGATCCTGAATCTGGATGCTGCACAAATTTAATCGAATCATCATGGAGATCAGTAAAGACATCATTGCCAAAATACAGTTCAACTAAAACATTGTATGAGAGCTACTTTACAGAATATTGTGTTAGAAAAAGGTATCTGTCAGACAGTTCTGATAAATTTGGGAAATTCCTCGAATTAGTCAAGAGAGTTTATCCAGTGGCTGAATATAAAGGAGCCGTTCCCACTAGCCTCGAGCGACAAGTGCTTACTGACCGAAATCAATAGACAAGTAAGAAAAAAATAATATTCTAGAATAAAACACAAAATTAATAATAATTTAACCGATTACCTCCCTTGAAATATATTATCATTGACCACTAAAATATCATGTGGTAGCTGCATGATTATTACATCATTCAATGACGTCATAATATACTTTAGTAGGTTTAACTCTATCATGAGCTCAATGACGTCATAATATATTTCAACAGTATTTGCTAAAGATAGTTGGGACCCCTAAAGTGCATTCTACCCTATATTTGTTTAAATGTAAACATAATTGGCAATATCGTCTTTCTATCCCCTACGAAAACTGGTAACTTAAGTTTATTTGCTTTATTTTGCTTTGCAGCTTTTTCCGTTTAACTGAAAAAGCTGCAAAACTAAATATCTTTGCTTATTCCTATCATTATAGGAGAACAGAAACATTGTATTTATGTATTTCAAGCGATAATTCAAGTGAAAACCTGAAACCGGAAGTCCATTGAAATCCTATGTAGGGGGATAGAAAGACGATATTGCCTGTTCTATGTATCGTCCATTAAGTTGTTTTCGAGGGTCATGTGATTTCGAGGGTACGTACTTTTGACGTTCTCACACGCGCATCGTTTAGGCGATGTCAACAAATCATGTGTCATTAAATAGATACAGTATTTTTACACCACAAGTATAAATTTGTAAAAGATGCGCATAATACAACTGATTATTTTATGCATTTTGATGTCAATGTAGTGAAAAACGTATTTTCACTAATACTTTTTTGACCCATGATAAAAATACTGATAACTCGTAAGGAAACGATAAAAATCAACCTCAGTAGCATAGCAGACCCGTTGCCATAGCAATAATTTATTTCTCCCGAAGCGTGGAACTGGCATGGGCTGTTTATGTAGTTTTCAGATCTAGGTTGAATTTTCTCTACCTGCAATGGCAATTCAAACAGGCCCTAGTTACCACATATGATATATATCTCAATAATTTTTTGCCATTTTCCGTTGGGCAAAACACTTATGTTCATTTTCAATACCACATTTACCAATTTCCAAACAAAAAACTGAAAGATTTTAACTTTTTTAATGTTTTGGCTGAAATTTGCTGCTACCCGGGTATCACGAAAAGCGGAATATAACCTGATTTGAATTCACAACTATAAATTAAGTTGTGTGTTTGTATCAGACCCGTTTATGGCATTATTGTCGGTGACAGACTCTCCTTTGCTCAAATCATAAAAATGACATCAATTCACCGCCTCACTAGAGTTGAAATTATGCGATTACATCACCCTCGAAGATTGAGATTGCATCTGTAGACCAGGTAGTGGAAATGTTTTATTTCAGTGAATGTTTGCTATTTACGAATTTGACAAAATTTGTTGATAAAATTCCTACTCTTATATTAAATCGGCGAAAATGTGCTTACACCCTCGAAAACCCATTATCCGATGATATTTAAACATAATATTATAAATTTATGTTATATGTCAAGGGTCCACCGCATCATAGGCCTTGCCTTTGTTGGATGCCTGTATTGAATTGTAAAATTATTTACTTATATGGAAATAAAGAATCTTGAATCTTATATCTTGATTTTCATCCCTACCATATGTTTACTATGGGATTTCGATTTGCCACAGAATCTGGGTAAAACTGTACACTATATAAATAAAATTATCTATAATGTTTTCAATGTCTACAGCATTTTAATAAGTACGGTAATACTTCTATGATGCTTTTTTCGACATAGTAAGAAAGCTGCAAAATTAAATAACAGAAATAAATGCGAGTTACCACTTTTCGTGAGGGGTAAAAATAAGGATATAGCCGCCAAGCCACCAAAACCACCGCCCACCAAGCTGCCACCACCCCACCGCACATGCACATGCGCAGATCCCACCACCCTAAGGGTATAAAAGGGGCGCATATTCCGTGCTCGGACCATTCAGACTTTGTGCTTCACCAAGTGAAGACAAGCATCAGGCACACAGCAAACCCTTCTAGTGCTAAATGTTATTAAGATTTTATTACCAAAAAAGAATTGATACTGCTAGTACTTTAATGCTTTTTGCTGCGATGACAACATAGACACCTTATACAAAAAAGCAAATAAGGACATGGAAGAAATTACTAACTGGTTTTTAATAAACAAATTATTGTTGAATGTTGACAAAACAAATTATATGTTATTTACAAATCTCAAACTAAAAAAAGGTGAAATTCCAAAAATCTACATAAACAAAAAGGAAATTGAGGAGGCCCCCTTTGCCAAATTTTGGGAAGTATATTTGGATAAACATTTGACCTGGGCCAAACAAATCGAGACGATAACAGCAAAGGTGGCAAGAGGCATAGGTGTCATACAAAGACTAAAACCTTACATGACAACAGCTACAATTAAAACTATACTGCACCCTTGTTCTTCCGCATCTCACCTACTGTAATGCTATCTGGACGAATACACACAAAAGCAACCTAACAAAACTACAAAGCCTACAGAAGAAAGCACTAAAACTCTTCTAAACCAGCAAAGGGCCAGAATATATTCAAGTCAGAAAAGCTATTAAAACTAGCGGACATAAGCAAACTACTATACCATTGTAAAGGAGTTTCACCACAATGCAGTACCACAATCCATAGCTTCCAATTTCGCTCTAAGCACTGACATCCATAAACACAACACTGGAACAAAACACAATCTACACACTCAATTTACATGAACAGAAATAGGAAAACAACGAATTACAATAACAGCCACAAAACTATGGAATGACACCAGTACAAAAATACGTGAAACCAGAATATTAAACCAGAAATCCTTTAAGAAGATTGCCAGGGAATCTATGATCGACAAATTCCAAATTAATATATTTATACCTGATGGTCACAGATTCTCTGCTAATTAATGATAATACAAACCTAAGGCATTCGATCATCACCACCACCATCACCACTACAGATAAACCAACCTTACCTAATAATTGAATTAATAAGTCTAAACATAAACAGACTTTACAGTTTACTTTCACT
Organism: Chaetoderma sp. LZ-2023a; assembly: GCA_034401795.1. Classification (NCBI taxonomy): domain Eukaryota; kingdom Metazoa; phylum Mollusca; class Caudofoveata; order Chaetodermatida; family Chaetodermatidae; genus Chaetoderma; species Chaetoderma sp. LZ-2023a. Next base: position 46,014 of record JAVVLW010001305.1, on the reverse strand, counting down.
ACTAGCACACTTAAATAGCCCACACACGATCAATGCATCTGTCGATTCTTAACAACTCCAACTATCTCAACTTTATATTACAGTGATGAGCTGTTCCCTGCCCACCCCACCTCACCCTCAGTAGCATACAAAAACCTATTTAATAATAAACCACTCCAAACTAAATTTAAATAAAATGAGATAATGATGTAATTAGGGAGTATATGTATACTATATGTTTATTTATGGACTCCACAAAACATACCAAGAAAGTCCTGGACTTCCTATTTTTGGCCCTGATATCTCTAAAAAGAATGATTTTAACCAAATTACATGCATTTGAACCATTTTAGACCTTCATGTTTCTAGCTTGGACTCCCAATAGCATTACCCAGGAATTCCCAGACTTCCTGTATTTGGAAGTTAGTTTAAGCCCTGGTATATGTGGATATGTATATGTGTACATATGTATGGATATTTGTATGTGTATATATTTCTGTGCCTATGTTGTGTGTATGAGTATGTGTATATGGGCCTACTTATATGCTCTATTGTACATTATACAATATAATTATTATACGTCTGAGGCGAGATTTATATCCTTTCTTACCGAAAGTCTGTATGGCTAATAAAATCCCCCAAAAAAGGTTAATTTACTGGCTAATAATTCCAGAAGGCTAGTCAGGTCCCTGTATAATTTGTATTCATATCAAGGTAGCTTTTTATAGGCTTGCGTGATTTTTCGATTTAATCGTGACGTTCGATTTATTTTTAAAATCACGATTTTTACGATGTAATTGAGGAAAAATCGGAAAATCGTCAAACGGTTGTTTTTTTTTAAATCTGAAGTGTGTACTTTTCCGTCGCATTTTATCAGTACTTGAGTACAATTATAATCGATTCACGCTTGTGTTTATATCTCGCCGCGCCGAATGATTACTAATCACAACACAAAGCGCTACAATAACCAAACTAACAATAGCGAGGTAACACCTTTGTCATTGAGAAAACCAGCTAGGTACTCCATCGAATCGCCATATAATTTTCTTTCTTTCGCTGCAGACCCCGAGTCTGTCGTGAAATGCCAAGTATATACTTAGTTGCAGTGTGTTAGGCAATCAGTGAACAGAATTCTTTTTAATGCTAGGGTTAGCCATTTCAGGCGGTGCAATAATTTTTACTTTTTGATTCGGTTGTCATGTCAAATTAAAGAAAATAAAGCAGCAGCATTCCAGGTTGTTTGATTTTGAACTGTGCGTTCTGTTGATTACTCTTAAATGTAAATCGTACATTCTGAAAGCAACTATAATCTGCTCTACAGGACAAGTTTACGCCGTTACACTCGTACCTACGCTCCCGTCCTATGTATGTGGATTGCCCAGTATCTCCCCGGGTACTAATATTAACGTCTTCATGTTACTCCGATAATGACATAAACTCGTCCTACAAAGGGAGACTATAAGCGGAAGCCGATACATCATGTAATTTATATTTTTTTCTCAGCGACATTTTGTCTCAAATTTTGATGAAATAAATGATGTTTATTAAACTATGCGCGATATTTAGGCGGTCCCAATTAATAATTTCACTCCCGCGATGATGGATATAAGGTATACATTAAGCATAGACGTAGGATGGTAAGAATTTGGCGCATGAAAATGTGTTCTAATTTCGTGCTATTTTTGTATCATTTATTTCAACCTTTTCTAGAAACAAGTCACGTTATCCCGGTTTATGCTTTTGGGAATTTGGACCTATGATTTAATCGAAAATCGCGATATTTTTTATAAAATCGATCGCGATGTTTCAAAGCAAAAATCGTGCAAGCCTAGCTTTTTAGCATTCTGTCACTATACCATTGTCTTGTGATATGTGTCATATATATGTTAATGTACAAATGTTTTGTAATGTGTGTAAGGAGTACATCGCTCCATAGGCCATGCCTTTTGTGGACTGCCTGTTTAGAGTCTATTTATATGTATAGAAAAACCTTCAAATAAAGCAACTTTAAATCTTGAATCTTGAACTATTCCATTCAACCCCCTTATTAGTACTATTACAAAACAGCTTGTACCCTGACTCATTTATGACATCACCCACATGACCTCATCATCAACAGGGATCAATGATAGCATAATCACCTCCCCCAAGCCTCATCCACAACCACTTCCACAATGGCCCAGTATGACACCAACGCGCACTCCCACCAAATGCACACAGCATCAGCCACCAACAGCAACCCTAAAACTGCATAGCAACTATGCAGAGGGGGACAAGCAATGCATACACCATGTTTTCTAAGGGTCACATACAGTAAACCTAGCCTCTGATGAGTTCTATCTCTAGAACGAAATGCCATAAGTCTGAATCACAATTGTGTCACCATAGCCACAGAAACCCCCACACACTGGTCTTATACCCACCATATCTAGAAATCTACAAAACCCATATCAGTACAGGGTGGCCCTGCTTCAGGGCCATCATAAAAACCACCAAATTAGCCGCGAATTCGCCAGGCCTCCAAGCCATCAAAACCACCAAGCTGTCAAGCGGCCACCACCCATTCGCATGCACATGCACAGATCCCACCACCCCAAGGGTATAAAAGGGACAGGCATTCCATGCTCAGACCATTCAGACTTTGTCCTTCACCAAGTGAAGACAAGCGTCAGGCACACAGCAAACCATGCTAATGCTAAACGTTGTTATTAAGAGGTAGTTTATTTAATATTGTAGAAAGTACCAATAAACATCATTTGTTATTTCCCTTTCTTTAAAGTTATACTATGATATGACTAATTTTTTTGTGCACAACTGAAAAGTAATTCTAATATTGTAGGTACATGAATGATCTTACGATTACAGTCAAGCCTGTTTATACGATGCAGTGGACACTTTAGGTAACAGCAACTGGTAGTAACACATTAATGGTCAATTCTGGTCAATAAAATCTAGATTTGCTGATGTATTGCCCGCGGATATGCTTATTTGATTATATATTATATACATATTCACTAGGAGAATTACAGTTATTTCGAAAATGTCATTTATTGAAATTTTCTTGTCGCTTAAATCTTTGCTAAGGAGGTGTTCCTTCCTCACTTAGTGATGGCTTAAGCACTATTACATCATAGACTAGATAATTATAGCTATTGAATCTGTCCGGACATTTAATCTTTATAGCTAGGATAGGTGAACTGGATTAATTAGATAGCAGCCTACGGTGGTTATCAGTTCTGTCTTGCTGTTGCTGATTAACTTAGTAAACTAAAATTTTGACCGGGTACTTTGAAATTAGTTCCAAATCGCAGAGATTTGGTATCAGCCCTTTAGCTGCTCAAAATCTAATCCCGGGATCACATTAAACCAGCACACACACCAGGAAAGTCGGGTCTGCTTGATCAGAGACCTTCTCTTGAAGTGTGGTATTTAACTGGTTTTCATTTCTGAAGCTATTTAAATGCCACTCTTCATCAGGAGTGTGAATTGTTACTTCTGATCAGGCACACTCAACACAGGCCACTCTAAAAGCAATATTAACTTAATTGTTCTTAGCTTATTGATCTCCTTAGGCCATGGTTTCGGCACGTAAATTTCTTGCTTAAATTGTCCAAATTTAGGTCAACGGTCGCTTGACCTACTACTTACACTGACATTATTTGTACCCTTAATTTCTAAGAACAAGGTCAAGAGGTCAAGGTCATCTGAACTTAGCATTGGGTACTTTAGCTTGCGAAAAAGGTCACAGGTCGCATTGTTTATTAAGTTTTCTGTTCCTCAGCCTTTCAGTCAGAGAGATCACGCTACCTTTGCTAGAAAGGTTTAGCAAGCGATCTTTATTTCCTGACTCCAATTTTATAAGGAGATCTATCTATTAGTTTTACTAAATCGATTCAGTAACCGGCTTCTCTAGAATTTAAATCTCTTTGGTGCCCTTATCCTCATTTTTATTATGTTTGAATAGCTTTGCAGGCTTAGTAATCTTGTTCTGCTGTTTCGCCTCGAGGTTTATCAGTGGCACACAATTGCTTTCCTTGCCAGGTTGTTCTAGTCAATTTGTAGTTATTTTTCCCTTTCACTTGTTAGATTTCAGGACAGTAGTTTTTTGTCAGTCTTTCCAATTGGTACTTATTGTCGGATTGCATTCATACTTGGTACGTGTATACCCAACAACGTCGCTGAGCCCAGTCACCATGTTCAGTGTTTGAATTCTATCAGAGTGCTTTCCATTTGGTAGTAGTTGGCAAGTTGCCGGATTGTACTCGCGGTATTCTGTTGCCAGATAGTGTCAACACTGTTACCTCATTACAATTTGTAGTTATATCAAAGCCGGATAGAATTTAAATTGGAATGTTGTTGCCAGATAGTGCGCTTAATCGCTATATTTTACGATACAGAGTCTGAGTATTGTTAACTGTTGCCAGATTGTTATCAGCACAACGGTTCCAAAATAACTGTATTCATTATTGCCAGATAGTGCGCTCAATCGCTATCACTACGATATTTCATCTGTGCAGCATTACTTGCCAGATTGTTATTATTAGTCTCTAGGCTATCTATTTATTTTGTAACAACCTAGGTGACATTTATTTATTACATTCAATTTTAATGCAAATACACTTAGTCAGTTTCTAATCGACACTATTTAAGTGATCTGTTATATAGCTATGACACTGTAGTTTGATTTGACCTTTGAGCCGTTTGCTAGGTATTATTCCATTAGGTTTTTCCACTTTGTTTATATTTGAAACGTTGTTCTGTTCGATTGCAAACTTGTTTGCAATCTGGCCAATGACTTTTCAACTATCAACTTATTGGTTTAAGATCCATTGTCTATCGCAGCTCGGTCTTTATATTTAGAGCCTTTTATATTGCATTACACTTCCCTTAAGAACTTGATTCTTCTTTAGAATTTTGCAGACAGGATAGTCTTTGGACCCATTTGGATTTTGGTGCCACCCTCAACCTTTTGCACTAACTAACACCCTCTTAGTTTATTCTCTCAAGCACTAACTTCACCACTGCACTTTTTGTTCTCTTCTTAAGGTGCCCAATAGAGTCATCCGACTCTGAAATCATGAACGCTTCATCCTCTCTGGGAGAGTGGATCGCTCGGGCATGACAGTTGCCAGCAAAGAATGAAGCCTTCTGTGACTATGGAGGAGGACTTGGACTGGGAAATAGAGGGCATAACGCGAGAGATGACTGATCTCATGGATTAGTTATCTCTTGAGGAGCAGGAAATTTCCAATCGGAAAAGTCGTTTTTCAGATGTCGAAATGGGGCTTCCTTGAATAGTTGGGCGTGGAGATGAAATGGGAGTAAACAATGTAACTGCTACTCCTATTCCATCGCTTGAGGGTCCTTGCTAATACAACTTTTGTTCCTCAGTCTTTGACTGGACCAGTTCCATGTCCAGTTATTTATAGGCATGTATACATAAAATCTTTTTATATATTTATATATAAATAAATTATGGGTTGGCACAGTTCCGTACCAAGCCCCTACATAAACCATACAATACAAAATTACATTCATAAAATATGAATTATGGGTTGGCGCGGTTATGCACCCATCCCCTACATAAGCTGTGCCATGCACAATTATATTAATCATATATAAATTATGGGGTGGTGCAGTTACACACCCATCCCTTACATAAGCTATACAATGCACAATTATATTAATCACTGGCAAATATAAATTATGGGTTGGCTCAGTTATGCACCCAGCCCTTACATAAGCTATACCATGCACAGTTATATTAATCCTATATAAAATTATGGGTTGACGCGGTTCCGCACCCAATGCCTACGTACGTTATAAAGTGTACATATACCGGGAAATACAGGGAAATATTGGGAACTACTGGGAAATACTCGGATATCAGGTGGCAAGTTTATATATTTAGCCTCATGGTTGTTTATCATGCTTAAGAAAACGCTGACAAGCATTAGCAAATATCATCGAGTGACAGACACATAAGTTGCAAACCTATGCATAAAGAACATCAGGCAAAACTGAACATCAAATGAAATACCATTATCCTTGTATGGGGTATGACTGGATATTTGACAGTAAATTAGTACTGTGTATAGATCTGCATGGAGTTCAGGAGATCTATACAATTAACTATCCAATAATAAAAGGCTTTGACTACTGTCAGAACATGCAATATAAACTTGCTTCTGAGAGTTTTACTTATTGTACTTGCTTTAACCCTTTAGCACTGAAGTCAGCGAAAAATAGCTTCTACAGTGGTCTTGATAAATGTCCATTTGCATAAGAAGAGAAAACTGTTTTTGAAAATTTACCACTGGAATGAATGGCTTGATAACTGAGCCAGTCCTTTCAGTAGTAAATTTTCAAAAATACCCTTGATCTGCAAATAGATATTTTCTATGAGATAACTGAAATTTGCTTGAACAAATTTGAGTGTTAATGGATTAAATATAACTAATTCACTTTTTGGGATGTCATTTTATCTGAGGTTGTGCTATAATGACTGAATACATTTCATTCTGCAGTTGTAGAAATGTTAAAATTGTAAATATTATTTAAACCTGAAATTTCCAGAATATGTTGAAAATAATGTGAAAGTCTGTTTTCAATCAGTCATATTGTAGTATGTAATAGTATAAATACTAAATAGTACATAATATTGGTATATAATCATATATAACAGAATGAAATGTGTTGCCATCTCAATTATCTCTAATCTCCAATTAGACGCATTGCTGTCTTTCGATTGTGAAACAATATCACACCTGTATATGTGAGCTGAGTATAGATTTAGACAGTCCCATTAGTTGCATTGTGCAACAAAAGAGTGCATACAAGTGTTGACAAAGCCATAAAATATTCATCTACCTAAGGTGTACCACGATCGTTATGAGGCAAGATTAGTTGCTTTTTAAAATGTTTCTAATAAGTTCAAGTAAAGAACATTGTTAAGTAGAATAGCATTGACAGGCAGCAAATTCTGGATGTCCGGTACTAAGTAGTTGGTGCCTGACAAAGTGCTGGACGCTGTTGAAAAAGTTATTTTTAGGCCTGTACATGTGTACATGTACCGGCATAGTTTGGTAATCTAAGCTTAGATCTCTATTTTAAATCAATATTCTGATCAGCTGAGAAGTGAAGGCAGTATAATGGATTTGTATTGTATATCACAATATGTACAGCATGCTAATGTTTCTTAATATTTTGAAACTGTTTTACTGGGGGTTGTTGTTGCAGCCTCTACTGAAAATGGTTTCTAAAAATTCCACCAACATTGTTTGTGTAATAAATACTATTAAGGCTGGGGTGAACATTCGAACAATCTCGAACTCTGGGAAGACGAATCATATTCGAACATTTATTTGACGAATCTTGTGGTTCGCGAACCATACATTAATTTTTTTTCGCATGTATTTTCCATCTGTCTAAGGCAAATATCTGGAAATCATGACGAAAACGATTTACTAAGCACTTATTCTAGCCATATACAAGTTTTGAATGATAAACCGTAATTCAGAATTATGACAATATTTTCCAAGCAAGTTCAACCCACACCCATGAAGCATGATCGTCCTAGAGTAACACATACCGTCCTCGCATAAATGGTTTAAATTACCGGCAAATATCGACATTACAAGCCAAGAAAATGTTGTTATGTGTATTACACCATCTCAACATATTACAGGCTTATAAGGTCTACGCGGCACGCATGCTCTGTCAAAGAACAGGCAAAAGTGACATATTTTCTTTGTTATTTGCAAAATCGGCCATGATTTCCGAGAAATGATACAGCGTTCAAATTATCAGTTTGATAAAAAAAAATTTCATCAGTTCAGATTTTGAATATTAGATGGTTCGTGAACCGGTTCGTGAACCGGTTCGTGAACCGGACAAGCGTATCGTGAACCGGTTCGGTTCATGAAAATCTTCACGAATCACAGCCCTAGTTGAAAAGGTTATAGATATGCTATGATGTGCCTATATTGCCTATTTGATATCGTATGTCAACCTGTATTAGATATAGGCCTCTATATTAGCCCCTCTGATTAATATATCTAAGATATTTAGTTTAAAATTTACCACTTCTGATAAGTATTTGAGTATTTCCCAGTGTTTCCCGCTTTTTGGAGTATGGTGTTTCCCGGGGTGGTATGTACCAGTATTTCCCACGCGGTATTTCCCACACCGGGAAATTGCTGCCAGCCCTGTGCAGTTCTGCACCCAACGCTTACATTTAAGCTACATCACTGTACAGTTTGTAAATCTATATATAACTTATGGGTTAGCGTGGTACCACACCCAGCCCATACATAAACTACACAGTACAACTTTGCATCAAGCCTGTTGTATTATACACGTGTGTTGGCGCGGTTCCGCACCCAGCCCTTACATAGCATATCAGACGGAATAGTGTGCTTCATAGTTGTACTTGATCTCAAGATCCATCCAACATTTGTCCAGTCTGCACTCAAAACACTTGAAACTTGGTGCCATTACTACTTCCTCAATGGAAGGCCATTCCACACATCTGTTATGCGATTTATGAAGGAATACTTCTTGAGGTCAAGCCTGGAGAAGGACTTGAACAGCTTGAAATTGTGTCCCCTTGTGTCTGCAGATCTCTGGTAACCCTTTTGTCATAGCTTCCATGAACAAGCTTGTATAGCTTGATGACGTCTCCCCTTATTTGCCGATACTTCAAGGTGGGGAACTTCAGTCTTTGGAGCCTCTCCTCATAGGATAACCCTTTCAAAGCAGGCACACACCTGGTAGCTCTCCTCTGCACATTTTCAATCATGTCGACGTCGCATTTCTTGTGAGGAGACTGTTAAACTCACCAATTTGTATCTCCGGCATACATCCCTGGATCAATCGTAGCGCTCCTCGAAAGCTCAACGTGTTCACACCATGCAAAATGGTGAACTGTCTTCATCCGAGCATGCACACACTCGCCCGGACATCCGGTATGTTAGAACGTGTTTACTAAATTACCCTGGGCTCACCAATTTGTATCTCCGGCGTACATCCCTGGATCAATCGTAGCACTCCTCGAAAGCTCAACCTGTTCACACCATGCAAAATGGTGAACTGTCTTCATCCCAGCATGCACACATCTCGCCCGGACATCCAGTATGTTAGAACGTGTTTACTAAATTACCCTGGGCCCACCAATTTGTTTCTCCTTCGATCAATACTCACCATTCTGTTACTTCTGATATACAGCTGACTCTAGGACTATAGACGTAGAAAGCTTTACCGACTCCTTGGAACCGGGTACTCTGCTCCCAACTGCCGAGTACCCGTCTACCATAGAGCTCATTCTTGTTTGCATAGCAACAAGAGCAATACATGCTTTTTAGCAGTTGGACAGATTAAGAATTAAAGTCTAAGTCTTTTTGTAAACTGTGGTTTTTGTGATAGCTAGTGCATTTCTGCAAGGATATTTGGATTAATATGGATACCGCCGATGATAACCAGGTTGTATATTTCCTTATTATTCCATAGTTAAAAGACTTAGGTCTCTAAATTTTGTCTGTGTCGCATGTTCCAATTTCTAACCCCAAAGAATCTGGGACGTGTGTTAACAACAAAATATGCCGGATGATCGCCTTCTTTAAACCCCAACAGGCAATCGGCAGATATGAAAATAGGTGTTTGCTACGGTATTTTTAACACGAATATCGGCTGACATCGTTCTCCGTAAGATCCGAGCGGGTGACATCACACCCGTGTTGCTCGGATGTTTATGTGAAGAAAATTTTTGTTTAATTCGCGCATCTTATTCTAGGTGCTGCGTACTAAAATGGTACCAGAAAACTTTGGAATGTTCAAGTTTTGCGTGTTATCACGATCTGTTTGCAATGATCGGTGGTTTCAAAATTCTTGATTAAGATGTGTGGTCTGCGGTTTTACCGTGTGCTACAGCAGTTTGTTTACATTTTGTTGTTTCTTCACATAACGTTTTGGCTTTCGTTAGTATAATTTATATTGATTGGTAAAAACCCCGAATGCTATGCGATATGATTCCTGGTTCCGTGATACATCCTGGAGGGTCAGTTTATGGGTGTATTTATGCCCGCTTCGTTCTTGTCGTCATAATCAATGCGATCTTTGCTGTAACGTTGCAGGGTGGGGTGCGGGAGGGTTACAGTTAATTTATGGTCAATTTATTTGAAAATTAATTGGCTGCCTTCCATCTTTGTCTCGCTCCGCTTGCTTATTGTAGGTTTGTGCTTATTTATAGGCCAAGCCAGCCCCGCCATCATGTGACGAGTGCCACAAGTTCATCCGGGTCCTGTTTAAGGACCATGTCTGCTTTCGGTGTACCTCATGTAATCTTGATAATAGGTGTAATGTATGTGCAGTGTGGTCCTTTGATATGATGATGAAGTTCCTTGCCCAGAAGGACTTGGCTGGGTCTGACTTGGGGTCAGGCGGACCGAAATTAAATCGTGGAGCGTCCGATTCGGCCCTTGGGGGCGCTCCACGTCTTCAGCTGGAGGTGGCGGAGATGGCACCGCCGGCGTGGTTTGGTCCGGCTATGCAGGGCTTTCTGCATAGCATTCTGCCCACGCTGGTGTCGTCCCTGCTGCCGAAAGTTGTTGGGCAGTCTCTCCCCATGCTTGGTGCGGACCCTGTCCTTGGACAGGGTTCTGGACTGGTCACCGAGGGAGCCATCTTGTACGGCCCCCTGGCAGTCCCATCGGGCTCCGGCCTGACAGGTTCTGTCTCTCTGCGGCCACCTCCGGGTGGTCCAGTAGCGGTGGCCGGTCCGTCAGGCATGGGAGCCATCCGCCAGGACGGCTCCACGGTTTCTTCGTCTAGTGAGGCCGAGGAAGAGAGGTTGCTGCGGCCTGTGATGCCACGGGTGGAGAATAAGGAGGCCGATTCCGTCCTGGACGGAACTGTCCTCCATCTGTCTGGCTCCGCCCGTGGTTGAGGCCAATCTGGTACCGGGCACCGGTCCCGTGATGGTTGGTTTGAAGCCAACCGACACAGTGACGGGTGTGCCGGGCCAGGCGTGGTACTCACCTATCTCGCCTGGTCCGGCGGTCAGACATGGGGTGCCGTTGGCACCCATGGCTGGCCACGGTTCCGTGTCTGCTATGGGTCCGCACAGTTTTCCGTGCGGGCCTACTCCATGGACTGGTGTGTTCCATGGGGTGGCGGCAGAACCATATGGTACCAGAGTTCCTGGCGTGTCAGCCGCGGCTCCTAGCCGGGAGGCCGTGGCTGGTAGGTCCATGAACGCATCAACGGGTGACGTGTTAATGGGTGTGTCCTCCTCGGAAATAGACTGGTCTGAGGCTCTGGTTTGGCTATCCAGGGTAGACCCGTCTGTGGTTTCGGCCACGGCCGAGGAGGATGCGCCCCGTCCATCGGTGGCATCGATTAGGACGGGGATCTTGCCCGCAGCCCAGATCCAGTCCATTGGACTGGATCCACGGTTTATTGAGTTGCTAGAGGCTATTTATAGTAAGCAACTCATGACCAAGGGCCAGCTCCCTGCGGCCTCCAGGGAGGTGCAGGCAAGGTGTCATATTCCACGGGGGGAATACGACAGGTATGGTGTTGTACCATCGGTTACCGAGGATGACCGATGGGTTCTGGGTGTCCAGAGTGCTGGAGCGGGTGGCCCCGGCCCGGCACTGGTGAACAAATCCCAGGGACACCACGAGGAAGTCCTGTCCCTATGTGATGAGGGTGTGAGGGCAGCTATGAGTGCTGTCAACCATTCTTATCGCCTTCTTCAGTCGGTGTGGGCTGAAGCGGGGGCAGGCCACCCTGTGCCACCTGTGGCGCTTTCATGCGTCAATGACGGCCTGGTGCTGTCTATGGACGCACTGGCAAGGGTGCAGGTTCGTGTTACGAAGTCCAGGAGGCAAATGGTTCTTGACCATATGCGTCCGGCTACGGCCGTCAGGGAACGTCTTCTTGGGACGCCCCTGACAGGTCCTAGTATCTTCGGTGGCAAGGCACGGGCCGTCTTAGAGGACACGGCTAGCATTGCGCAGAATCAGTTGGCGGTGAACTTACAGCTAGAGCTGGTGCGGCAAGCGCACGCACTAGGGGCTGTAGGGAAGCTGCTGACCGTGCAACCTTCCAAAAAGCAGAAGAAGCATAAAGGCAAGGCGAAAGCTAAGCCTAGTGCGGCTGCTGCTTCGTCTGGCTTTTCTCAGCCGCCGGCGGCGAAGAAAGCCAGGAAGGTTGTGGAGGCCCCTACCCTCCCCAATGTTGCTCCTGATCGCCCTAGAGGTTGGAAGGGGAAGGGTAAGTCCTCAAAGGGCGGAAAGAAGGGAGCGGATCGTACCTGAGGGTACAAGAGCTCCCTTCGTATCCGCCTGGACCGCACCTGTGTGACAGGAACAGCGGTGCCAGTTAGACCAGCCGAGCCAAGACCGAAATGGTTCTCTCTCTCTCGTTAAGAGAGGGGGGAGAGCGGACCACGAGCCGGACAACCCCGTTAGGCGTCGAGGCGTCTATGGTGGGTGGAAGGCTCATGCGTTTCGTCGAGGCTTGGCGAGGTGTGACGTCAGACAGTCTGGTCCTGGGATGGTTATCCGAGGGATACATGCCGGAGTGGTGGGACTTTCCGCCACAGAATCTGTCTTTGTCACCTGTCTGGACACCCGTACAAAGGGAACCAGACAAGTTAGAAGCCATTCAAAACGAAGTGTCAGGTTTGCTTCTGAAGGGAGCAATAAAACCAGCAAACCGGAACACTCCAGGCTTCTATTCAAATATGTTCCTTGTTCCCAAGAGCACAGGGGGATGGAGACCCGTACTCAATCTCAGGCCATTAAATTGGTTTATCCATACACCTCGGTTCCAGATGGAAACGCCGAGGTCGGTAATGGCAGGATTGAGGAAGGGAATGTGGTGCGTGTCGATCGATCTGAAAGATGCATATTTCCACATTCCAATGAACAGGAGTTGTCACAAGTTTCTGAGATTTGCGTTTCAGAATCAAGTATGGGAGTTTATTGTCCTCCCGTTTGGCCTGTCGACAGCTCCAAGGGTTTTCACTAGAGTGGTCCTTGCGGTGACAGCATTTCTCAGAAAAGAGAACGTGGCGCTACACACCTACATAGACGATTGGCTGATCAAGGCAGACACGGCAGCCAGGTTAGAGGTGGATACTGCTCTGACTCTGAAGTTACTTTCAGATCTAGGCTGGATAGTCAACAAGGAGAAATCCGAGTTGACACCCACTCAACATTTCGTTTATTTAGGGATGCGATTCGATCTCGAGGAGGGCAGGGTTTACCCGTCAAAGCCCAGAGTGGTGTCTCTGTTGGCCATCCTCAAGAGTTTTCGAGTGGGAAACCACATTCAGGCGAGGCGGTTTCTTCAGATGCTGGGCATGATGGTCTCCATGGAGCAGGTAATCCCGTACGCTGCTCTAATGCGAAGACCTATCCAGTTGTATCTGATGTCTCTGGTTGAAAAAGCGTCAGAATCTCCTAGTAGGGGTTTCGCTGCACCTACCCCACCCCCAGCTGTCTGTGTACACGGATGCATCGCTGGATGGGTGGGGGGCCTGCCTGGGAGAACACCAGGTCTCGGGCACATGGACTCTCCAGGAGAGCCAGCTGCATATCTATCTGTTGGAAATGATGGCAGTGGAACTGGCATTGGAAGAGTTTCTTCCAATGGTCAGGGGCAAGGTGATATTGATACGGTCGGACAATTCGACGGTAGTATCATACATAAATCGCCAAGGCGGGACCAAGTCACCCACACTGTATCAAAGTGTGGCACTTGATTCAATGGTGCAGGAATTACTCGGTTGTTTTGAAAGCAGCTCACATTCCTGGGCGATTGAACATTCTGGCGGATGCTTTGTCTCGCAGACAGAGAATTCTGCCAACAGAATGGTCCTTCAACCCTCCGGTTCTACGAAGGATCTTCGAGCATTGGGGCAAACCCAACGTGGACTTGTTCGCCACAAGGGAAAATGCTCAAATCATGACTTATGTCGCGCCGATTCCAGATCCAAATGCCGTCGATACAGACGCTCTGGCGATAAGCTGGAGGGGGATGCACGCTTACGCGTACCCACCCACCATTCTTCTGCCGAAGGTATTGGTGAAGATCAGGGAGGAACCGTGTCTGGTCCTGCTAATAGCGCCGTATTGGCCCAGCAGGGCGTGGTTCACGGATCTTCTAGATCTGCTGGTGGAAAACCCAATGCAGTTACCCGAGATTCCGAACATAATCTCCCAGGCCAAGGGACGCTTCCTACACGAGCGTACCGAAATGTTCAAATTGACTGCGTGGATGTTATCAAACAACGTTCCACATCGGAAGGCTTTTCTCGACAAGCTGCTGATTTCATCGCGGCTGCGAGAAGGAGGTCAACCTTCAAGTCATATAACAAAAAGGTTAACAGATTTGCAGACTGGTGTGAAGAAAAGGGTATTGATACCTTTCAATCCACTATTCAACGAATAGCAGACTTTCTCTGTGAGCTGTTCTTTTCAGGACTAGCCCCCGTCACAATTGCTGGATACAAGTCAGCTTTGGCATCAGTTATCCCTTGTCTAGCCAACAGGGATAGTCCAGATGTGGCCCAGTTAAATGTGATGGTGAAGGGAATGAGCAATCTCCGACCGAGACAACCGGTAGTCATTCCAGCCTGGAGTCTATCTTTAGTGCTTAATGTACTGGCCAAGCACCCTTTCGAACCGTTGCGTTCGGCTAGTCTAAAGCATTTGACTCTAAAGGCGGTCTTTCTATTGGCAGCTTCCTCAGCTAGAAGGCGCAGTGAGATCCATGCGCTTTCAGCAGAGAGGGACCAATTTATTGTCTCCGGAGAGGGTCTGCGTCTTCTGCCAAGAGCAGAGTTTATGTCAAAGAATCAATCTTTGAGATATCCCGGCAAACCGATCATTATACCAAAACTAACAAGGTTTGATCGTGATGCCAGTGTCTGGTGCCTGGTCCGTGCTTTGAATAAGTACAGGAAACGGACAGACTCATTACGGTCGAACGATAGACATCTATGCCATAAGAAGCCTTACGGCGCCGCATCCATGGATACTATCTCTCATTGGGTAGTCGAATGCATTCAGACTACTCATGAGATGGCGACTGGGCACGAGGTGCAATGCGCAAGGGCACACAATGTTAGAGGAATAGCCGCCTCGACCGCCCTTTACAGTGGTGTTCTGTTAGAGGACATCATGGCCGTTGCACAATGGCACTGTGAGTCCTCATTCATGGATTACTATATGAGGGATGTGTCAGACTCAGCCAATCCACTCGCTTTAGCTGTTTTGATACAATAGTTAAGCGACCACACCACTCTTCTCCCTTTTTTGACTTTGGTAAGAAAGAATTTAGAAGCAGACATGGTCGAGCAAGAGGATGACAACCAGATTGTGTCACTGATGGCCGGACAAGTGAATGATTGGAGGCTTAGGGTTAGTCTGGAATCCATTTATCATGAGGTAATTCAAGATTGGGAGTTTTTTGTATTATGTCTATATATCATGTTCATTCATCTTATATATTCATGCTCATTCCCAGGCTAATACATGTGTATATGCAAAGAGCAGTTAACCCTCTTGGCATATTTGTGTTTTCCGGCGAGATGCATGTTCGTGAGTTCTCTCCCTTTTCTTAGGAGAAAAAGGGGGGGGGGGGGGCCAGTGATGTGAATGTGATTCGGTTCCATTAACTTGACGGTCCTTTTTAGGTCTCCTTTAGTCAAGTTTTTAAGTCTAGCTTTTTCTCCAAGGGGCAAAAGTAGCAGTTATGGCTTGCCCCTTCCCACCAGGTTACTGACCAAATCCGGTGTATATCAGAAGTAACAGAATGGTGAGTATTGATCGAAGGAGAATGAAGGAAATTTAATTTCCCTTTCTCCGAGATCTAACAATACTCACCATTCTGTTACGGACCCAGCCTCCCAGCCCCACGGAGGCAAGCCATGGATCTCTCTTGTTTGGTGGCTATGCAAACAATATGAGCTCTATGGTAGACGGGTACTCGGCAGTTGGGAGCCATGTACCCGGTTCCAAGGAGTCGGTAAAGCTTTCTAAGTCTATAGTCCTAGAGCCAGCTGTCAGGGCCAGCTGTATATCAGAAGTAACAGAATGGTGAGTATTGTTAGATCTCGGAGAAAGGGAAATTTAAATTTCCTTCAATCTCCGGCGTACATCCCTGGATCAATCGTAGCGCTCCTCGAAAGCTCAACCTGTTCACACCATGCAAAATGGTGAACTGTCTTCATCCCAGCATGCACACATCTCACCCGAACATCCGGTATGTTAGAATGTGTTTACTAAATTACCCTGGGTGGAATAATTACAACACAATGCTAACAGAGACCATACATGTACACTGCCAGCATACTCCAGTTGCGACCTAGCTAATGCTTTGTATGACAGAGTGAAGCTCTCATATAGGTACTCATAAATCTATGGGAGGGGTTAGAATCAAGATATAGCCATCTATTCTATTGTCATTCTATTAATATTATATACACTACTGTGTATTTGTACATGTATGTTGACAATGATGATCAATATCATCCTATATAATTCACCCTATGATAATTTTAGGGGATGGATCACAAGCCTTTGAATTTTCATTCATCCATCCCACTACGACATCCCCCCTCCTCCCCCCCCCCCTCCCCCTACTATATATATATAATATACTAAAGGTATAAAAGCTTCATCCGTGGGCACCATTGTCAGAAAGCTGATTGGTTGGTTTGTTGTCAGAACCATCACATGACCATGACGTCATCAGATTCTGACAACAAACAATCCAATAAGCTTTCTGACAATGGTGTCCACGGATGAAGCTTTCATACCTTTAGTATTTTAATTGTAGTGGGTGTGGGGGATGTCGTAGTGTGATGGATGGATGACAATTCAAAAGCCTGTGGATAGAAGTAGAGCACAACTAAGGTTTGAGCATAAGATTTATGTTTGCTACCGTAAAGGTAAAATGGTGTCCCACGTAGAGCTGGGCAGTCTGATGGTAGTACCATGAGGACCGCCGTGTACCGTGACCGATGACATTTCCAAATACCATGCATACCGTCCATAATGGTTAATGAGCCATATTTGAGAAATAAACCATAAAATCTGAATAGTGCAAGGGTAAATAAGTGCTAACAGTGCCAAAAAATACAGGCATCCCTAACTATTAGCAGTGTTGAGGTGAGGGAGGCATAAAAACAAACATCAACTGCCACTCATGCCACTCAACCAGCCTGACAAAATATTGACAGGACAAATTGTATGTTGAACATCAGTCTTGCAAGTCTCATGGTAAGATTGCTATGTTTAAAACCTCAACTCATTCTCTGGCTGCCTGGCGGTAGTAATTAAGCTATGATATATTACCTATTCCCGCTTGTATTATTTGTAATTTGTTAGTTCAAGCATATAATTATGGAATCAACAGATTTGCTGAATGGTGCTCAAAAAGATTTATTAATCCAATAGATGCGTCTATTCAGGTAGTAGCCGATTTACTACGTCACATGTATGATGCCTATAGCCTCAAGCCAAATTTGATTGCTGACTACAAGTCAGCTTTAAAGTCAGTTATCCCTTGCTTGGCTAATAGGCGAAGTGATGAAGTATGTAATCTTAATTCTTTAATCCAAGGCATGGGTAATCTAAGATCTAGGAATCCTCCAGTGATTCCATCTTGGAGTTTATCGTTAGTGCTTCAAGTACTTGCAGATAAACCCTTTGAATCACTAAGCTCCATTTCTATGGAATTGTTGACTCTTAAAACAGTTTTTCTGATTGCTGCAGCATTGGCTAGACGAAGAAGTGAAATACACACTTTGTCAGCTGAGCCAGACCATTTTGTGGTTACAGCTGAAGGCCTCAGGCTTCTACTTAGAGTTAACTTTATTGCCAAGAACCAGTCTTTAAAATATCCTGGTCAGCTTATAGTTTTGCCTGCTTTGACTAGGTTTGGTCCTAATTCAGAGGCATGGTATCCAGTCCGTGCATTAACTTATTATAGACAATGCACAGAAGAATGGCGGATGGACCCCAGTTCATTATGGCTATCTTATATTGAGCCTCATGGTAGAGCATCAAATGATACCATATGCCAGTGGATTGTGGAGTGTATTCAGCACTGCCACAAAGCCACCACAGGCAAACAAGTTACCATGGCCAAGGCCCACATTGTCTGCGACATAGTGGCTTCCATGCCTCTCTTTAATGGAGTTCTGGTGGATGACATTATGTCAGTAGCTGAGTGGCACTGTGGGGCTAGTTTTACTGACCATTATCTCCATGACATGACCAATCCTCTGGCTTTATCGATTCTGCATAAATATTAAATGTAAATACTTGTTAATAACATTCATAAGGCTTTATTACTCACACTCAGTAGTCAGTACATTTTGGCAGGAGATATCCCCGCTATATAGTACTGCACCTCTCACCACCAGTAGTGAAGAGGACACGTAAAAAATAAGTTAGTCCTATGTTTTGTGATGTTCAGTTGTTATTACACCACAAAAACATCCATTACCGTTCAATCACTACTTGCTAAATCAATTATCTGCATCTAGCTACCAGAATACGGTTTTATGCTAGCATACACTCCTCCCCATGCCAATTCCTATAAATATGGATCCTCAACCAGGCTACTGGTTAGGTCCATCGCCAGTATATTAACTGATATAGACTGGCACCAGTCTGTACTCACTCCATAGTGACGACTGTCACTAAGCGCGCTTGCGCATGCGCACTGGAGCCCAAATAGGAAACAGATTAACTTTTCAATTATTCTGCAAGCAGAATAACTGCCTAAATATTATCAGAAAGTTTTTATAGCTTTGCGCTGTGTCAGCTTACTATTGAAGGACTTCCTCATGCTAAGGTATGCCTACTATGAAGTCTCTCCTCCCAAAATTATGTTTATGGAAGTATTTCGTAGTTATATTGAACTTTATAACTATGTATATAAATGCTACCGGTTTTCGTGGGGTTTCGTTTTCGTGGTAACAACTTTAATATGCCTAAGTCATCATCATCTAAAAACCCTCTATTACTCCAGTGAGCCCTTATTCACTTTCAGTTAAAAGAAAAAATAGTGCTTTACAAGGAATTGCGTTTATTTCCCTATGAAAGATTGTTTTCTTGTCGTTAGGGATTTTTGAATGTGAACTTTTCCGGCCTTTCTTTGAAAGGCGTTTGCATGTTTCTAGACTCCTTTTAGCGAAATTCTAAGCTGTATGCTTCTTTCGTAATCTTTTTTCGTTTTTAAGTCTGTTTTAACGACCGATAAATCAAGTGCACGTTCTCAATCTGTGAACGAGTTCACTCTGTGGAGTATGGAGGACATGTCTGTTTAAAGTGCACTACATGTACCCCCACATCGATGTGCGGGCTTTGCATAAGGTGGTATGCGTTCGTATCTAAGTTTTCTTTAAGGATTATTTGGCCTAACAGCGCTGCCCTTTGGTCGTTCCCCCCCCCCGTTGCTGTTAAGCATAAAGCTGTGTCTTTTGTTAATCTAATGTATCTAATCCATCAGCAATGGAGGGGGGGGCTTCTTCGGCGAATTCTGAAAATAAGCTCTTCCGACTTCCGCTTCCGGTTGAGACGTAACTTCCGGTATAGTGGATGAATAAGGAACTAAGAGCAAATAATTAGAGCAAATAATCTCTTGAAGGTGATCTTGAGCAGGTCACCCGGTCAAACCCACGTGAGTCTTGAGGTTGAAAATAAGAAGAAAAGGCATGACCCTCAAGCAGAGGTGGCAGCGGCGGAAGCCCCCGTCTTTATCATATATGCCAATGTAACCGGTTTTGTTTTGTATGCAAGATTTGAGTTATCTGCGTCTCTTATGATCTAATAAGCTCTTCCGACTTCCGCTTCCGGTTGGGACGTAACTTCCGGTCTAGTGGATGAATAAAGAACAAAGAGCAAATAATTACAGCAGCAAAATATTAGAGCAAATAAGCTAACGAAGGTGAACTCGAGCAGGTCACCGGGTCAAACCCACGTGAGTCTTGAGGTTGAAAAAAGAAGAAATGGTATGACCCTCAAGCAGTGGTGTCGGCGGCGGAAGCCCCCATCCTAAACACATATGCCAATGTCAAAGTCTTGGTCATTCCGGTTGTCAGAAATGTCCACAGATCGCCTGTAACGAGTGTTCATCAGTTCCGGTCTGACTTCCGGCTTGCGTATTTCCGGTTCCTATGCTTATTCTGGTTTTTTACTGTACATCCGGGTTCAGTTTCCGGTTGTCTTCTTCCGGTTTGCACATTTCCGTTTCCTATTTTTCCACTTCCGGATTTCGTACATCCGGGAGTAGGGTCATTTCCGGTTTTCATGGTGTTCTATGATTAACTTCCGGTTCCGTCTTCCTTTTTTGGATTTCCAGTCATAGCTCTTACTGAGATTCAAGGTTTGTCTTTCCTAGGATCTAGTCATCATCTGGCCTAAGAGTTAGTCTTATTTCAGTAAGTGCGTTTAAAATCGGAATGTTTAATCACTGAAAATATTAATTCCGAGACATTGCCAGTCTTGAAGTCTCTCTTGAAATTGTAGATATTCAGCATTTATTCTTTTATCAGTGAAACAATTCAACTTAATTAAAGACTCTTCTGACTGGTTGCTGGATGGGTTTTTTGTTGCAGCCGATATCTCTCTGTATCTACGCATTATCTCTAGATACATAATTTTTTAATTTCATCCAAATTTAGATGGCCAGTTGTCTTCGGGCCGTTCAGCCTTTTTTCGCGCTCTTTTTCCCTCTTATGTCGGCAGGTTGACATATTTATTTTAACCAAAGGGAGTTAATTTGTTGAAGAAAAACCTTGTTTCTAGCGTAATTCTTAGTCTAATTCTGACAGGCACTGAAAGGAAAAGATTCAGTAGTGGATTCATAGGGAAGAGAATGGCTCTAGGATTAATGATTACAAGAGCAAGAAGACGCTGAGAATAGAGAAATAAGACAAAAAGGGAGAATGAAGAAGGAATAAAAGCCTAGTTTTTTCTTCTGCGTTGTCATGGTTTCGGTGAGATATTTCGCTTTGATTTTATATCGCCTCTGTCTTTCAGCGTTTTGTTTCGTGATTCAATCTATCAATCATTCCTTTTATTGGCGTATCAAACACAATGACATATGTCTTTACAAAGATGATAATATTGGTTCTAAGTCTTTAAATGTAAATTAGTAAAGATAAGTATAGATCTCCTCCGTCATCCTCTTCTCCTTCGGCAAAAGTTCTCGTCTAGTCATGTTCTCCTTCCTCTCTCTCTTTCAGTCTTCCTCCTTTTCCCCTCCTCTGGGGTTTTCCCCTATTTCATCTTCTATCAATCCTCTCCAGGGATATTCTGGTCCTGTTCTTTCCTCTTCATCTTCCATTCTTCTTAATTCCTCCTTCTTCCTCTTCTTCCTCCTTTGATCATCTTGATCCGATTGTTTGTGTCGTTCTCTCCTTTGAGCTTGAGTTTCAAATTGTTGATTAAGGTCTGGTTTCTCATTGTTTTCTGTGCTTAGGGATTCGTCCCTTGTTCCTTCTTTCATGTCAGCTTTTTTCTTTATTCTTTCAAGGTTTTCCGCTAGTGGCCTGAATCACTTTCCATGTCCTCTGGTCAGGATGTTGTATCTGATCACATTCTTTCTGATCAATCTTATTCCTTTTCTGATTCTTTACAGTTTTCTTCTCTTCAAGCTTCCAGGAGGGCTTGCTCTCCTCTTTCCATTTGAACTGTTGATTCTATGGCCTCTGGTGACTGTTCTCTCTTTGTTTTTTCTTCTCCATCTCCTAATCCTTCTTCTAATTCTTCAATTCCCAAGTCTGTCAGGGCTGAGGAGATTTTGTCCAGTCAGGATCTCTTCGGATGACTGGTCCCTGGCTCACAGGCGGATTTCTTAGATTCTTTCTCTTCCTTTTAAGGACGAGTTTTCTAATAAACCTTCCTTCTTTTGTCTCGGCTCTTTCTTCTTCTAATTCTTCTTTCTTGTCTCCTCAGGTCCTTCCAATTGACAATTTGGTCATTAACATGTTAGTTTTCTTTGTGAATGATGTTAATTCTAAGTAGGCTTGCACGATTTTTGCTTTGAAACATCGCGATCGATTTTATGAAAAAAATTGCGATTTTCGATTAAATCATAGGTCCAAATGCCCAAAAGTATAAACCGGGGTAACGTGACTTGTTTCTAGAAAAAGTTGAAATAAATGATACAAAAATAACACGAAATTAGAACACATTTTCATGCACCGAATTCTTACCATCCTACATCTATGCTTAATGTATACCTTATATCCATCATCGCGGGAGTGAAATTATTAATTGGGACCGCCTAAATATTGTGTATAGTTTAATAAACATTATTTATTTCATCAACATTTGAGATAAAATGTCGCCGAGAAAATAATATAAATTACAGGATGTATCAGCTTCCGTTTATAGCCTCCCTTTGTAGGATGAGTTTAGGTCATTATCAGAGTAACACAAAGACGTTAATATAATATTAGTACCCAGGGAGATACTGGGCAATCCTCATACATAGGACGGGAGTTTTGAGTAGGTACGATTGTAACGGCGTAAATTGTCCTATAGAGCAGCTTATAGTTGCTTTCAGAATGTATGATTTACATTTAAGAGTAATCAACAGAACACGCAGTTCAAAATCAAACAACCCGGAATGCTGTTGCTTTATTTTCTTTAATTTGACATGACAACCGAATCAAAAAGGAAAAATTATTACACCGCTTGAAATTGCTAACCCTAGAATTAAAAAAGAATTATGCTCATTGTTTGCCTAACACTCTGCAACTAAGTATATACTTGGCATTTCACGACAGACTCAGGGTCTGCAGCGAAAGAAAGAAAATTATATGGCGATTCGACGGAGATTAGTAATTATTTGGCACGGCGGGATATAAACACAATGAACACAGGCGTGAATTGATTATAATTGTACTCATGTACTGATAAAATGCGACGGAAAAGTGACATGAAATTTTTGACGATTTTCCGATTTTTCCTCAATTACATCGTAAAAATTGCGATTTTAAAACTAAATCGAACTTCACGATTAAATCGAAAAATCGCGCAAGCCTAATTCTAAGGAATTTTCTCTTATCTCTAAATATGATGCTCCTTTTTCAGATCCCAAAAGATGATTACTTATGAGTTGCCACTTTTCTCTCTCTCTGGATCTTCCTGGGAAGTTTTTTCCTTTCATGTTAAAGATTTTTCTACGGTTAGTCAACCCCCTGCTCTTAGAGTGAGAGGGGGCCAGGCATATTTTTACAGACCTAGTTCAAGGTCTAGTGGTAGGTCTTCACACAGAGGTTTTTCACGCTAAGAGAGTGAAGGTGTTGCCTCCGCCCGGGTAGGTCCAACCCTTTCTTCTATTTTATATCTTCTCTACCTCTTCTTGGGTCTTTGGATCCGTCGGTCCAGTGTCTTATACATACATGAGAGTGTTCAGCTTAGGGTAGGAATTCCTACCCTGTCATTAAATCTTAGTAAAATGATCTCTATTCACTCTGAAACATTCAAATCTGCATTAATTTTAATTTAACAAGGAGGTATGACATAATTAAATCTCATGATTCTTACTCCCAAGTCATGATGGAGACCATCTCCCAGATCATTTCCAGTCTAGATCAGGGTATGTGGTCGTTTTCCATCGACCAAAATTCCTGAGATTTGCTTACAAAGATCGAGTTTGGCAGTTTCGTGCCATTCCTTTTGGCCTGACCACGGCTCCTTTTCTTTCTACTCACCTAGTCTCAGCCGTGGCAGGAATTTTACACCGACGTTCTATCCATCTACACGTTTATATAGACGATTGGTTAGTAAAGCAAAGTCTTCTCTCAGGAATTCTTCCAGAGGTTTGCAGAGTGATAGGTTTGATGGTCAGCATAGAGAATGTTATTCCATGGGCGGCGCTGATGAGGTGACCCTTCCAAATGTATTTAATGTATCTTTGGAAGCAGTCTGTTCACTCTATTTACCATCAGATTCCCATCAGAGAACACTTGATTCCTCTTCTAGATTTTTGGAAAGATCGTTCTCTGCTTCTGATGGGTGTTCCACTGGTAAAGTCCTCCCCTCAGGCGATTATCTTCACAGACACTTCTCAGGAGGGATGGGGAGTGGTCTGGGACTCCCTGTCGGTTTCCGGTCTTTGGTCCCTGGAGGAGTGGACATCTCATATCAACATTCTGGAATTGTGTGCTGTCAAGAAGGCTCTCCTTTCATGGTCAGATCTTGTGATAGGTCTCAAAGTCTCGATTCGGTCGGACAATTCGACAGTGGTCTCATATCAACGGGCAGGGGGTTACAAGGTCATCCCTCCTTTGTCTAGAAGTGTGGAACCTTCTCTTATGGTATCGCAAGAATCAGATTCTTCTAGTGTCTTCTCATGTCCCAGGCAGTCTAAATTTTCTTGCGGACCAACTGTCACGTCCCAGCTAATTCGCCCACACAGAGTGGCAGTTAAAGAGGTCGGTTGTCAAAGCGATTTTCAGTTATGGATCGTCCTCCGGTAGATCTGTTTGCGACATCTCTAAATGTTCAGATCTCCTCTTACATGTCTCCTTTTCCGGACAGTCAAGCCCTGGCGGTGGATGCCCTGTCTCAGTCCTGGACAGGAATGTTCGTCTATGCGTTCTGTCCAACGATTTTGATTCCGTTAGTGTTGAAGAAGGTCAAAGAACAAATCTGCGAGATTCTTTTAATAGCTTCTTTTTGGCCAAAGAGGATTTGGTTTGTAGACCTAGATCTCCTGGTAGACTTCCCTCATCTTCTTCCATTCTCCCAGGATCTTCTGTCTCAAGTAAGAGGTCTTTGTCTTCATCCAAACCCAGAAATCTTCAGTCTGTGTGTTTGGAGAATATCGAAACTAAAGTCTACGAGAATAAAGTTTTTTCAAGATCTCCAGTAATTATCGATTCTTCCAGAAGAGAGTCGACCCGCAGAGTTTAAAAGTGTCGACTTAAATTTTTGGAGAATGGTGTTCAGACCAAGGTCTCGTGCCTGATTCTGTTTCTATTCCCCAAGTATTAGACTTTTTAACATATCTCTGATTCCTTACATTTATCAGCTAATACGGTTAGGGGATATAGATTTTCTCTGGCATCTTCTCTTCCTTGCCTTCTGTATGCCGATGTCAAGGACACTCGTCCTCCGATAGCTAAGCCGTTACCTTCGTGGAACTTGGCTTTGGTTCTTTAAGTGCTGGCAGGCCATCATTTTGAACCTCTTTCCTCTATTAGTATTAACGGCATCTGCTAGAAGGCATTCAGAATTCATGCTTTTTCTGCTGAAAGGGAGAGATTTATAGTTTCAGGAGACGGTTTAGTTTTATATCCCAGAAGGGATTTTTTATCTAAAACTCAGTCTAACCGGTTTCCTGCTAGTCCGATCATTTTAAAATCATTATCATCTTTTTCGCCTTCCGACAAACTCTGGTGTCCTGTTAGGGCATTAAGAATGTACAAACAGCGAACTGATTTCAAAAGATTTGATCCGTCCCTTTTATGGGTTTCTTATGCGGAAGAGTTAGCTAAGCCGGTCTCAAAGTTTATGATATCCTGATGGATTTGGGAGACGATTAAGCGTTGTTACGAGATTGCTTCTCCGGAACAAATTAATCTCTTCCATATTAAAGCTCACAATGTTAGAGGAATGGCTTTCTCTCTTGCACTTTTTGCTGGTTCATATTTAGATGCAGTCATGCAGGTTGCAGGATGAAAATCTGAATCCTCTTTTACAACCTTTTATCTGAAAGATCAGAGTGCAGCAGCCTCCTTCTTTCGTAGTATTACAATTTTAACCAATAAAGCTGAAGACCATTTACCCAGCACATCTCGCCATTTTCGTTAAGACTGTGCGTCTGTAAGAAATGGTGAGAGTTTATTTTGGTTTTTGTTTATTTCTTTAAGTTCAAGTTTTCCTTATTTGATAATCATGGTGTGATTGATTTAAATGCACTATTATGTTATGTTGTTAACATTTGGATAAGATTGGTTTGATTTTTATCGTTATTTGTTGATTCTCAAATCGCCTCCCACCTAATGTTTTAAGTGGGGCACTGACCAAATCTACGGGTTTAGCAAGTAGTGATTGAATGGTAATGGATGTTTTTGTGGTGTAATAGCAACCCCCCACAGACCCCCCTTGCGGGTTGGTCTGTTGTTTTATTAACCACTATAAAAACATACTTACCATTCAATCACTATGACCCGGTCTCAGCCACCCTGCGTGGAATTGATTTGAGAATTTGCCTATAATATTTGGCACTTAAATTCAGAAAAGTAAATCTGTTTCCTATTTGGGCTCCAGTGTGCATGCGCAAGTGCGCTTAGTAACAGGCGTCACTATGGAGTGAGTACAGACTGGTGCCAGTCTATATCAGTTAATATACTGGAGATGGACCTAACCAGTAGCCTGGTTGAGGGTCCATATTTATAGGAATAGGCAAGGGGAGGAGTGTATGCAAGCAGAAAAATCTTATTCTGGTAGCTAAATGCAGATAATTGATTTAGCAAGTAGTGATTGAATGGTAAGTATGTTTTTATAGTGGTTAATAAAACAACAGACCAACCCACAAGGGGGGTCTGTGGGGGATTTTGTCGCATTTTCCCTACTAATATGGTGATGGTTCATGTTTTATGTGGTTCCATCAGAGCTTTTTTCATAAGACTGGGGGTGGGGGGGGGGGGTGGAGGAGCGCATGTTAAACTGTCATTACTCTCAACATTGGTCGTGTTATCTGATGTCCAAGTCATTTCCTGGTTGTGTTTCATACACAACTTCAGATGTTTGTGCTCCAAATACAAAAGAGCTTTCTCTTCCAGGGACGAGCCAGTCTTCTGACCTCACCTCCCTCACGCCGAATTCACTTACAAATTCTGGCTATATCATAGAGTATCAGGGTGGTAAGTATACTCTTGATGTGAAATAAAAGAAATCACAGATTTCTTTTTTCATGAAAGAATTGATACTTACCACCCTGAAGCGATCCCGATCTCTCCACCCCACAGAGGCTCGGCCTTTCGGCGGTAAATGTTGCAATCTGTTAGCCAATAATTTGGAATAGGAAATGACAGCCCCGCACATGCACAGGTTTGGGAGGCGCATCCGCCGGATTGTCAGTTAGCTACTTCCCTGTAGGGAGGGTGCGGGGGTGGGGGGGGTGAGGTGGGCGGTTTTCTTTTAATTCTGAGTTTTATTGAAGCTAAGTCGATATTTGGGAAATATCATAGAGTATCAGGGTGGTAAGTATCAACTCTCTCATGAAAAAGCAATCCTTGATTTCGTTTATATGGCCCGATCCATACCTGTAGAAGATGAAAGGTTATTAAAGGAATTTGAGCAGAATTCTAGTATTGATCAGTCTGATCATTGTAGCCATCAAATCATTCAATTCAATCTAATCTAATCTCCCCCCTCACCCAATCCCGCACATAAATCTTCAATTTCCTTTCATATGATAACTGTCTATAATACTTTGTTGTTGTTGTAAGCTTTTGCTGCCTAACTCAGCAACAACCTTCAACAACATTGTTTTGAAAAGTTGTGCATTTCTTCTACTGACTTTGTATCGATTAACCTTTTGACATCAATGAGTTAGGTGTTTAATTTAGCCATTTATGGATTTTGTGGATTTCAAATGGAATATGTCATACAAAGCTCAGATTCAAATGACAAGTTTCGCAAAGGTTTGCTCACTAAATTCTTTTAGTTTGGTATCCTAAACAATTGTAATTTTTAGTTTATCAAGATTTCAATGTTTTCTGTTTCATATTGTAGAAAACCACAATATTATATCGTATAATGATATAATTAAAAATCATGCAGTCCTAGGTTATACAGTAAACTACTCTGTGTCATAATAAGGAAAAATTAGTTACCTATCAGGGATGTAGAAATTGTTTGAGTGTAGCTTTCGTGACCATCTCGGTCACTTCTTCAGCACTAACTCTGTGTCATGTTTAAATTTTGTTTTAGGCATCTGGGAATAAAGTGAGTCGTCAGTCAGCGCTGTGTGGAAGTCAGAATATCATTCTCAATGGAAAGGTGAGGAGGCTAGATGTACACACATGTGTGTGTGTGTTCACCACAGATCTAGATATTGTTCACCCATTAAAAGTTAAGCCGGCCAAAACTGGCCACTGCAGTAGTCCCAAGG
Source organism: Chaetoderma sp. LZ-2023a (assembly GCA_034401795.1). Classification (NCBI taxonomy): domain Eukaryota; kingdom Metazoa; phylum Mollusca; class Caudofoveata; order Chaetodermatida; family Chaetodermatidae; genus Chaetoderma; species Chaetoderma sp. LZ-2023a. The sequence continues at coordinate 17,877 of JAVVLW010001305.1, read as the reverse complement.
AAGGTCCATTTGAAAGGCATGAGAAGACTAGTTTTGAAATTTTACCACTTGAATGACTAGCTCAATAACCGAGCCAGTCATCACAGTGTTAAATTTTTTTAATGTATTTCTTGGCCTTTAAACCGTACCACTCTGATGTCAATATTCCATCTTTTACTGTGTCAATAGCGAATAAACTGGTGTACATTTTTCAACAATTTTGGTGGACGATGTTGCTGTCTACGACAGCACCATCTTCCACTAAAATTGTTGAAAAATGTACACCAGTTCATCTTTTAATTTATTTTGAAAATTGTAAATTTTGACATCAGAGTGGTAAGGATTAACTGGACATTCACTAGGGAAATTTTTTTATTTTTTTAAAGAAATCTTGACCATTAACGAGTTAATGTAATATGCACTGTATTCGTACAGATGCATAATAGATAAAGTATATGTCTGAGGCGAGAAAATATGAATGCAGATTGATCTAGTTATTATTTCAAATCAGGAATTAAAATGCGAAATTTGTTCTATACTGTGCATTTAATGGCATGATTGTACATACATTGCAAAAAATCTGCATGTACATAGCCTGAGATTATACATACCATTTCAGGCAGAAGTATGCTTGTACCCTTGCAAGTCTAGCTGCACCAACCACTTTTTACCTGCACAGATTTCTGTTACACGCAGAGTTACAGCAGTAATTTTTATGAATTCCTATTTATATCACTTAATCAATTGAATGAGATTTAATATATACATGTATATTTATAGTGGTCAAGATTGTTCAAGAATGTCAAAGACAAGAATGAGCACACTATAGTGGGATAGGCAGCTTTATCAGAAATGTGAAAAATCTGACAGACCAGCCGTTTGACTTAAAATTACTAGTTGCGAGTCTCAGTAAATCTCCATTTACTGTTGAAGAGAAAGCCACTTTTTAAAATTTCAAAAATAGTCTGCTCTTGGCCTGCAAATGCACCATTGTAAAGGCTTTTTTTGACTGGATTGACCAGTAAAGTGCTGAAAAAATATCCTGCATGTAAATGAATATTTTCATTATTAATCATTAGTTACCTCCTCTGGTGTATGTCAGTGCTCTTTCTATTTGCCTTTAGACGCGCTATATGTATTACATAATTATGATAGCATATGATTTAAGGAATTTTTTTTTGTGACTGGGTGTGTGGTGGCAGAGGGTGTGGAGGATGGGATGAGGCTGATAGAGAGCGAAGCAAGTGAGACACACTGTAGTCGCAACATAGACAGCTGTGTCAGACGTGTCAAAGCAACTTAGATCAACTGACATACTGACTCATATACTAGTTGAAAGTCACAACTGAAAATATAAGCAGTTTTAGTGCCACCCTGACATCACCGTTGAATGAAAATCAGATTTGTGTGGAATCAATTTAAAAACTAATTTGTGATTGTTTTTCAGACTATAATAATGACAGACAGCATTATCCGCGGTGACTTGGCTAATGTCAGAGTTGGCCGACATTGTGTCATCAGTAAACATGCAGTCATCAGGCCATCATTTAAGAAATTCAGCAAAGGGTATGTGGTATTATCATATAGACTGTTATTCTATGCAATTCAGGGAGCATTGTGACCCAGTTTGAGTTTATGATGTGGATTCAAAGTTGTTTTAGCAAGATCTGAAAGTATCTACATGCAGCCATTTTATGTCAATGCTGGATACTGTACTACCCCAGGGACTGACCTGCCCATCGAAAGATAAATGCTAGTAAAATTGAAATCTGGCTAATTGAAATCTGGATTGGCCGATTGTCTAAATCTTTGGTTAATGATTGAAATCATATTATATATTACTTTCTAATGTGATTACCAGCAATTCATTATAAAGACTGTCTTTATAGATTCAATGTTAACCCTATTACCATCAAATTTGTCAAGAAAACTGAAATTTTCTCATAGAAAAAATGTTTGTTTGCATCCATAAAGATTATTTTTGAAAATTTACCACAGGAATGACTGGCTCGGTTATTCCACTGGTAAAATTTTTTCAAATAATCTCCAATTGGTCAGCAAATGGACATTTCTGCAAGACCCTGCAGCAGCGATTTTAACCATTTTGAGTGTTTAAGTCTTTAACATTCATACATGTATCAGCCAAAAAAACAGCTTCTGTAGTGGTCTTGAGAAATGTCCTTTTGCAGACCAAGACTATTTTTGAAAATTTACTACTGGAATGACTGGCTTGATAACCGAGCCAGTCATTCCAGTGTAATATTTTCACAACTAGTCTTCTTGATCTGTAAATGGACATTTTGTATGAGAAAATTGAAATTTTTTTAAACCAATTTAAGTGTTAAATGTTTACGGGTTAATGTAACTAGAGCTTATAGAATGTCTAAAGTTAACCATGAAGTCAAAATTTCTCAAATTTTTTTAGCACACATACATGATTTAGGTGAACTAGTAAAAAATTTGTGTAATTAGTTTGATAGTTTATTGATTGGGAAATACATGTGACTGACAGTAGAGCTGGGCGGTATTGATATTTACATGACGGTACCGGTACCATGAAAAAATACCACGGTATACCGTCATCTGAGCTTGAGGCATGCCACAAAATTAGAACAATTTTTTCCATTTCCTTTTCACTTCCATCTCCAATCAACGGTAAATATAGGTAAAATAAATAAATCGGCTTCCTGATTTAGAGAAGAAAAACATGGCTATTGCGACTGTTTAGTTTCACGATTTTATTAGGTCACTATTTTTATTGACGTAATATCATTCACGGGAATATCGGTCAAAGGGTGTGGTCGACTCGCTAACTAAAACCCGCTGTTTTTAGACATTGGGGTGCACTATTTTCAATCTGGATTGTTCTTGCTATTAATGCGTGCGACCAGCAAACAGTAAATTTTATTTTGGCAGCCGAGCACTTTGATGAACAGAGTCCAGACAAAATCTGCGAGTATTTAAACGGGGCGAGTGTTGTACGCTTTTATTTCTGTTGGAGTCGTATATTCTGTTACTCGCGAAAACAGGCCTATGCACATACATATAACATGACATTGAATATAGCCGATTCCAAAGCTTCTGATAATTACTGAGTACCCGATGTGCAGACTCGTTACTCGCCATGCTTCACGTGAACAATGCATGTAAAAAGCTATTTCCGCGAACTTCCGACGGGTAGCCAGTTGAAAAATGAATTACAAAAACGAAAACACTATAATTTTTAGGTGTCGTTACTTATACTGGATTTAATCCATAAAGAAATTTCTTAAAACAAGCCAGAAAAATAAAAAATAACGACTTCAACGCTGCTCGTTGTTAATAAATTAGCACGTGATCAAAACGGCCCGAGCAAATACTACGTTTTAGTAAATTTTCATTGATAAATTCAGCATAGTAATGTATTTTCCCATGGTCTAGTTCATGAACAACCAATCAGATACGTCTTTGCGAGATCGCTGTTGTGTTTGAATAGCACGCAGTTTGTATGTTATTTTGTTATTCTAGTGTGTTTGTTCGGTGACAAAATGCTTGGAGTAATAAATTACAAATAATAGAAACGGGAATAGGGAATATATTATAGTGTAATTACTACCGGCGTACGGCCAGAGAATGAGTTTAGATGTTTTAAATAAAGCAATTTTACCGTGAGACTTTCACGATGTACTTTTGACATACAATTCTGCCTGTCATTATTTTGTAATTGACGTCTTGACGTTTGTTTTTACAACCCTTTCACCTGAACTCGGCTAATAGTTAGGGATTTCTGTATTTTTGGCACTATTGGCAGTTATTTACCCTTGGTTAAGTCAGATTCTATGAATATATTTCTCAAATATTGCTCAAACATTATGGACGGTATTCACGGTATTTGGAAATGTCAACGGTCACGGTATCGGTTCACGGTATACCGCGGTCCTCACGGTACTACCGTCAGACCGACCAGCTCTAACTGACAGCAATATATTTCAAATTGAAATTGAAATACTATGCAATTATAGCTGGCATGGACATGGATGCATTTGTCTTTAGTACATTTAGTTTGAATTAGTTAACCCTTTAATGGCCATGCCAGCCAAAACCAGCCTCTGTTATGGTCTTGTGGAATGCCCATTTACAGGCCAAAAGAATAAAATTTTTGAACATTTACCACTGGAATGACTGGCTCAATAACCAAGCCAGTCATTCCATTGATAAATTTTCAAAAATTATATTCTCTTGGCCTGTAAATGGACATTCAATAGGCAGATATTTAAAGTTTCTTGCCCAAATTTGATCATGAAAGTGTTAAAGATAAAATAAGAATCTGTGCACGCGTGTGTGTGTGTGCATACGCACATGCATTTGTCATGCGTGCCGGTGCACCAATGGATGGGCTAATAATGTAAATGCTTATCAATTTCAGTGTGATGTTTTTTCCATTGACAATTGGTGATCATGTATTGATAGAGGAGAACACTGCGGTGAATGCAGCACAAGTCGGCTCATATGTTCATATAGGAAAGAACTGCGTAATAGTAAGTGACCACATTCACCCCAACTACTGCTAAGGTGATAAGTTTTTAAATATTCAGTATAATCTTGTATGCAGTGTTCGATAAACCTTTCCAATTTATCCATCCATCATAGGACGTCATAACCAACTGTGTGATGTGTGGGATGATGTCATAATCATGACATCATGAATTATTTGAAATGGTCCATCTTAGACACTTAATGGTCCTATACGTTGTACAAATTGTATGTCTACAATTCAATAAACATTCTGTTGAATATTTTGAAACTAATTTGACTGGATGCTGTTGCTGCCAGTCAAATTAGTTTCAAAATATTTAACAGCTTACCTGTATAGTTTTCTGGAAATTAATAGTTAGGGAGTTCAGGGATCGATCGATCCCAACACGAGCGACGTGTGGGTGGAGTTTAGCTTGTGATGGTCGGGGCATAGTTAAGATTGGAACGGTCCATTGAAATGATTAACTGATGCTGACAGATTGGTCATGAACAAGTGTGACACACGCTATAGTTGCGATTTAGGCAATGTTTGCCAGAAATGTCAAAACCATGACAGACAGTTAGGTAGAACAAGTTATACTACAGTACAGATTATAAATAAATTAACATGTTTCCCCCAAAAATAGAAACATGCTAGTTAGTACAATTTTGAATATGATGTTAGAAATGTTCTGTTGAATATTTTACATTTAATTTGATTGAAAGCCATTGCTGTGTTAGGCAGCAATGGATTCTAATCAAATTAAGTACAAAATATTCAACAATACATTTTATTTTGTTTTGAAAATAATTTTACGTTATTTCTGATCTGTACTGTAGCTGTGAGGTACAACTAAAAGGTGTAGATGGCTAATCTATTGGCTAAAACCTGATGGGCCAAGGGGGATTAGATAGTCTCAGCCGATTAGTGGCGCAGAAACTGGGAATAAGCACCAGCCCAGTGGAGGAATCTAGTCTTAGACATGCCCTGCCCATCTCTAGCTAAGCTCCACCCATGCTTTGTCTGTGTGGGAATCAATCGATCCCTGCACTCTCTGAATCTCAATTTTCAGAAAACTATACAGGTTAGCTGTTGAATATGTGTCAATGTAGGGATCTAATCTGTCACTCTAGAATGTCATTGTAATCAATTACGTCACTAAGTAGCTGATGTCAATCATAATGACATATTGTAAAAATCGAAAAGTTTGTCATGTGTACAAATTGTATGTCTTTGATGGATTTACAATTTAATAAGCTTTAAATGTTCTGTTACCTATTTTGAAAATAATTTGACTGTTAGCTGTTGCTGGCTCCCAGTCAAATTACTTTCAAAGTATTCAACAGCTTACATGTATAGCTAACTTGAAATTTAGATGCATGGAATCCAAGTTTCTGTCTTAAATCAATTCCAACACGAAGTCAAAATTGTGAAGAGCTTAGCTAGAAATGGGCAGGGCATTTAGCTAGAAATGGGTGTGGCAAAGCTAGAAATGGATCCCTCTATGCTACTACCGCGTGGACAGTGTATGGTGGCCATAGAAATGAGATGCTGCTCTAAGTGTTATTTCAAGGGATAAAAAGGTTGATCATGGATTGGTTACGCTCATATACATGTATATGTATTATTTATGGACATATTTATGCCGCACAAGATCCAAGAGAAACAATCCAGTATTAAAAAAAAGTATGACTTATAATGAGATTAGTTATTGTGTAATCTGTTGAAAATGTGAAAAACTTAAAATATTTTGATTGGAATTCCGTTCAAATTTGTTTTTTAGTATTCTACTTCCTTATCCATGTTATCCCTTTAACATGTTTACCTGGTCATGCTGGCCAACATCAACCTCTGCAGTGGTCTTTAAGAATGGTCATCTGAAGGCCAAAGAGAAGAAATTTTACCACTTGAATTACTGGCTCGATAACTGAGCCAGTAATTCATGTGGAAAATCTTCACAAATGTCTCTTTTGGCGTGCAAATGGACACTAACTGATCAGAATTTGAGATTTTCTAGCATAGTCTTGTCAGTTAACCCTTGTAACCACGACATCCCAGAATCTAAATTTTAAAAACATACTGGTAAGGTGTTGAATATTTTAAAACTCATTTTACAGCAACCTGTTGTTGATGTTGCCATAGACAGTAACAGCTGCCAGTCATATTAGTTTCAAAATACCCATAAAAATCATCAAGGATTTTGCTGTTTTGGCCTTCAAAGAGTTAAAGGGAATAACTCTAAAAAGTAGAAAACGTATGACCAATGTCCAAAAGGTATGATCACTGTGAGGGATGCTTATTCATTTCTACATTTCAGGGTCGCAGGTGTGTTCTGAAAGATTGTTGTGCTATATTAGATAACACAGTTCTCCCCCCAGAGACCGTCGTGCCTCCATTTACAGTATATTCCGGATCACCAGGTTTGTATTTCAGCAATATGAGATATGAGTCTAGTGTTTCTCAGGGCATCTAAATTTTGGGTGTCCTAGGGACCCCGCAATCTGAAATCTGGGGGTCCCCAGCTGAAATCTTGGGGTCCCAAAACTCAAATTTGGAGCAATATAATCTCATCCATGCTAAAATTAGAGAGTATCATGGGACCCACAACTATGCATTATGTATGTCCTATGCTAGATATTGTAGGTATTTTTATGCAAAAACCTTTAAAACTACTTAGTATTTAAGAATCATGCAAGGTTTTCAGGGATCCCATGGGACCCACTACTATTACTTTTGGGGGTCCCAGGCTGAATTTTGGGGGTATATATCCTCAAAAGGACCCTTATGAAACTCCCTGGATATGACACGAATAACGGTACTGATAACAGTGGAGGAATCCAGTTTTAGTTATGTCCCACCCACGCTTTTCCCGTATTGGGATCAGTTTGATCCACACTCTCTGAATGTCAATTTCCAGAAAACTATACAGGCATAGGCAGCAACAGTGCCCAGTCAAATTAGTTTCAAAATATTGAACAGAATGTTTATTGGACTAAGACATACAATTTGTATAACTTGACAGACTATTAAGCATTTGTGACAGACTAAATCAGGTCATTCATGACGTAATTGAATATGACGTCAACCTACATGTGACGTTGTTGATTATGACATCATATGATTGATCGATAAACTGGGTTCCTCTATTATACAAATAATTTATCCTGTTTGTGAATGAATGCTAGAAATTGTTTTTTATTCAAATAATTTATCCCATTTGTGATTGAATGCTAGAAATTGGTTTAACATTTCAAAACTATATTCCCATTTACCAATGATAATGTAAATGATATAGAAACGCTGGTGAAAATTTTGAAATTAATTTGCCTGGAAGCTCTTGCTAAAGGGTCATCAACACAAATTTATATATACAATCCGTCACTCAAACACGTTTCTACAAATGTCACAATCAGATGTCATTTATTAACCCGTACGACATGATGTAAGGAATATTATATTGAATATTTTGAAACTAATTTGACTGGGAGCTGTTGCTGCCATGGATGTGTGTCTGGATACCTGGACGTTTGTCAGGGATGTATGCGCACATGTGTGTGACAATTGGAGGGATCTATTTCTACCTATGCCCAGTCCATTTCTAGGTAAGTTTGGCCCACGTTTTTGGATCGATTTATATACTTTGATCCCTGAATTCTCAGAATCCTATTTTTAAGGTAAATATACAGGGAGATTGTTGAATATTTTGGAAATAATTTGACTGGGCGCTGTTGCTGCCTATGGCACCAAGTCAAATTAGTTTCAAAATATTTAACAGAATATTTATTAAATAGTAAATCTATCAAAGACATACAACACTTGAGAGTTTTCAATGTTCATGACGAAGCTAGATACTCTGTGCATATTGTGATGCCACCTAGATGTGACATAATTGATTGTGATGTCATATACTTGAGTGACAGATCAGATACTTCTATTGTAAACGTGTCAATAATGTGTCTGCCTGCCTGGAGGCTTATCAGGGATGTTATTAGCGACTAGTGTCAGCACCCATTAGAATAACCATTATTTATCACACGAGGCAGAACTAAGTTTGGAACACTGCCTGAATGAACGGGATAGATGTAAGGAGGAGTTGATCTGTACTGTGTTGTAATTCAGTATATATTACACACATTATTGCAGGCCGCTGTACTGGTGAACTCCCAGAATGCACACAGGATCTTATGATTGATGTTACACGCAGTTTCTACAATCATTTTCTAGCAGTTAAACACTCAAGCTCTAGTCAAAAGCCGGTGAAGTAAGATAAATCGGATGACCAGTCACTTGTTCCAGAGTAATTTAAAGATGTTTATCTCCACCTGTCCACATGCGAAGGATCAGTATGGTGTGCGTCGATCATGGGATACAACTTTTATCAAATCATGTGGGTTGGAATAATCAAATTTCACATGATAAATAATGTGCATTAAGATGCTTATGTGTCCAACACAATGGACTGGTTCTTTGTGGTGGACAAATTAATAGAAAATGTTTTTAATAAATAATAAAAATGTACTGAGTAAATGTTCATGTGCAAGGCAAGATGCTATTTTTGTCATTTTACCACTGCAATGACTGGCTTGGTTATTGAGCCAGTCATTTCTATTGTAAAACTTCAAAAAATGGTCTCCTTCCAGTTCTTGCTGGCTTGACCATGAAATGGTTAATCCTTTAAGGATCAAGATTTTCATAAAATTTAAATTTTTTTCTCTGAGTCTCCATTTGCAGTTCAGGATAAAGCAATTTTTGAAAATCTATCACTGGAATGACTGAGTCGATTATCAAAACTAGTCTTGGCATGCGAATTTTGCAGCGCATTCGGCATAATTTCCTCTACTGAACAGGCTCCTGGCTTGATAGGAGTCTGATTGCTGACAGTTAAGTTTCTATTTCCGGAATGCTTGACCCTATTGAAACTAACCTTGGATACATAGTTAGCTATTTTACCTAGATGGACACGTTCTGTATTTCTGACATTACAAACCACTTTGGCTTGGGAATGTAACGATGCACTTGGATGATATGATAGCTACCCAAGACACACAATTAGTGATGCGCTACACATACAGGTGATGTATAATAATCATGAAGCCTATAATGACCAAGCATTCTCAAAATGACTTCGGCAGTAGTCGGCTTCAATGTCTATTTGCTGGCCAAGAGAATAATATTTTAGAAAGCTTTGCACTGGAGTGACTCCCTCGGTACTCTTGGGGTGCAAAGGAGGAGTCCAGTTTTCCATCAATCATATGACATCATAATCAAATATGTGACATGTATGCTGACGTCTTAACAAATTACATCATGAATGACGTAACTAAGTTCATCACAAATGATTGATTGATGATGGACTAAGCGTTATTATACTAATTGTATGTCTACTTTTTAATAAACATACTGTTGAATAATTTAAAACTAATTTGACTGGGTGCTGGCAGCAACTGCATCCAGTCAAATTAGTCTCAAAATATTCAAGAGCTTACATGTATGGTTTTCTGGGAATTGAAAGACAGGGAGTTCAGGGATCGATCGTTCCAACAAGTGTTGATGAAGCTTAGCTAGAGATTGACGGGGCATAATTAAAATTGGATTCCTCTATTGTATATTTTCTTGACCAATCTTGATGATTAAAAGGTGCTGTAGGAAATCGGACAAATGTCAGATGGGAAAAGGCTGTTACAGTGGTATGCTTTTAAACCATGGTGTACCTCTATACCCAGCTCACGATGCAATATGCATATTGTCAGTGTTAATGTTGAGATACATGATATCGATTATCTATTGTTTCAGCCATACTTTGGCTTGAGAAGTCCTGTTCCATTATTAGCTCTTCAATATCTTATAGTATGGCATCCGGCTGTAATCCACTAACTTAATATGCTATATTTAATGTTTAAAACGCTGCTTCTCATTAACTGTTTGGAGGATCTTAAGCAAATTTGGCTAGAAGGACTCTAGCTTATAATTCCGAAAACATTTTAATGGCGATCTTGGATTTTCCTAAATTCACTGAAATCATGTAAAAGTCATTAATTGCTTGGACATTTTCAACTGAACGTGGCTGGACGGAGCCTAGTGTGGTAGGCTTCAGCAGACATCTGAAATTTGATTGTTAAATTTTTCAATGGTCATCTTGAATTTCAGAAAATGCCGATGAAATTGTTCAAGAATTTTAGGTGTTAATATGTTTGGTGGACATCTTGATTTTCGAAAGTGTCTAAACCTCGCAGCCACATGTGATTTTAAAATCTTAATTTCTTTGCTTATCATTTTTCTAGCAGCAATCCTGAATTTCAGAAAATGACCTTTCCACTTTTACCTATGCCCCGCCCATCTCTAGCTAAGCTCCACACACACCTCGCTCGTGTTGGGATCGATCGATCTCAACTCACTGACTATCAATTTCCAGAAAACTATACAGATAAGCTGTTGAATATTTTTAAACTAATTTGACTGGGTGCTGTTGATGTCCATGGCATCAACAGCACCCAGTCAAATCAGTTTCAAAATATTTAACAGCATGTTCCTTAAATAGCAAAAACATACAATTCATACAATGTGTTGGACTATTAAGCGTTAAAGACGGACTTAATCGAATCATTCATGATGTCATGATTGTGACATCAGCATACATGTCGCGTAGTTGATTATGACATCATATGATTAAGTAAGGAAATGGATTCATGAATTGTTTAAAACACTATTCATAAACCTCACAGCAACAATTTGTGTTTTTATGCTCCCCGAAAAAAAATTTGCGGGAGCATATAGTCGCTGCTTTGTACATCCGTTTGTCCGTCCATTCATTCACCATATATAAGTTTGTCCAAGGCATAGTTTCAAGACCCTTTCACATATGGTCACCAAACTTGGTATGTGGATGCATCTTAGGGAGAAGGTGTGCGGAGTCTGAATTGTAGGTCAAAAGTCTGTCATGCTGACCTACTCTTCATAGTCGACTGAATATGACAGAAAATGTTTGTCCGGGGCATAGTTTCAAGACTTGCACATATGGTCACCAAACTTGGTATGTGGATGCATCTTAGCTAGGTGTGCGGAGTATGAAAAGCAGGTCAAAAGTAGGTCATGCTGACCTACTTTTCATGGTCGACTAAATATCACAGAAAATGTTTGTCCGTGCCATAGTTTCAAGACTTGCACATGTGCTCACCAAACTTGGTGTGTGGATGCATCTTAGGGAGAAGGTGTGCAAAGTATCAAATGTAGGTCAAACATAGGTCATGCTGACCGACTTTTCATGGTCGATTGAATACCAGAGAAAATGTTTGTCCGGGCTATAGTTTCAAGACTTTTTCACACACATATGGTCACCAAACTTGGTATGTGGATACATCTTATGGAAACGGTTGCGGAGTATCAAAGATAGCTCATGCTGACCTACTTTTCATGGTCGACTGAATATCACAGAAAATGTTTGTCCGGGCCATAGTTTCAAGACTTTTTAAAAAAATTTTGCGGGGTATTATGTAATGGCGCCATCCATCCGGGCGGGTGGGCGGCAGAGTGGTTTCCGGATGATAACTCCGTTACCGTTTGTTGGATCGCATTGAAACTTCTTAGGGTGGTTGGACTAGGTCTTGGGAAGAAACTTATCGAAATCGACGATGATCTGAAATCCAAGATGGCCGCCAGCCACCGGTGGCCATCTTGAAAATTGGTATCCGGATGATAACGCAGCTACCGTTTATCGCATCGCTTTGAAACTTCATAGAGTGGTTGGACTAGGTCTGGGGAAGAAACCGATCCAAATCGATGTTGATCCGAAATCCAAGATGGCCGTCAGGCACAGACGGCCATCTTGAAAATAGGTTTCCGGATGATAACTCTGTTACCGTTTATCGGATCACTTTGAAACTTTATAGAGTGGTTGGGCTAGGTCTGAGGAAGAAAGTTCTCGAAATCGACAATAATCTGAAAGCCAAAATGTCCGCCAGCCACCGGTGGCCATCTTGAAAATTGGTTTCCAGATGATAACTCCGTTATCGTTTATTGGATCACTATAAAACTTCGTATGGTTGTTCGACTACCTCTGGTGAAGAAAACTATTTAGAGTGACAATGATCTTAAATCCAAGATGGCCACCAGCCACCAGTGGCCATCTTGAAAATTGGTTTCCAGATGATAACTCTGTTACTTCTTCTTCTTTTTGATCGCTGGTATCACACTTGGAGAGCCGTTCTCAAGATGAATCTGTGGTTTTCTGCAGTTCTTCCACAGGCCCATACAGCTTTTCAAGAAAAGAGGTTGACAAAGGCCAGATCTCTTCTCTCAGCTGCTGATACGTACTGCAACATTGAAGTATGTGCTCTGTGGTCTGTTCTGCTTCTCCACAAGGACAAGCGGGCAATGTCATAAGGTGGAACCGCCTGTACGGTGTTGGTTTAGTCTGTTGTGTCCAGTTCTGAGACGAAAAATGGTCACTTGCTCTGGCCTCGAGAGATGATGGTAGGCATCTTCTGATTGAGGTGTTCTATAGCGTGACTTGATGATAGTCTTCATCTCTGTATGGGTAACTCCGTTACCGTTTATCGGATCGCTTTGAAACTTCATAGTGGTTGGACTAGGTCTGAGGAAGAAACTTATCGAATTCGACACTGATCCGAAATCCAAGCTGGCCGCCAGCCATGGGCTGCCATCTTGAAAGTTGGTTTCTGGATGATATCTCCTTAACCGTTTAGCGGATCGCTTTGACACTTCATAAGGATTACTGGTCTGATGGGTCTGAGGAAGAAATAAATATTTTCTGATAGCTGTCATTCATTAGTTGAAAATGTTTCTCCGGGCCATAGTTTCAGGACCAAACTTGGTATTGATTATTACAGAAAATATCTCTGTTCATTTTGAACATAGTTTTTATATGTATTTTTCATATGGTACCAAGCAAAGTCTAAGTGTGTTTATTTAGAGAAACTAATATATATATATATATATATATTATTTGATATGTATTAAATGCATCCTAGAGAGAAGGTGGACATTTATACAAACTAGATCAGTCCATCCATGCATCTGTCTGTTCTTTTGTCATGAATGCATCTTAGGTTATCCATTCACCAATTCATCCATGCCTCCATATGTTAGTTTCTCTGTGTCTGAGCCACAGTTCCAAACCTTTCCCTGAAGCATATGCCTTCAGGGTTATCCATTCAGTTTCTCTGCAGAGTATGCCTTCGGGGAGCATACGTCGATTTATTGATTTGGCTTGTTTGATTATAATTGTTGCATTTCCGGCAAGAATGGAGGAATCTAGTTTCAGTAAATCATATGATGTCATAATCAAGTATGTGGTGTGTAGGCTGACATCATAATGACTCAATTTTGTCTCTTAAATGCTTTATAGTCCGTCAAGTTCTGCGAATTGTATGTCTTTACTATTTAATAAACATGCTGTTGAATATCTTGAAACTAATTTTACTGGGTGCTGTTGCTGCCATAGGCGGAACAGGACCCAGTCAAATTAGTTTCAAAATATCCAACAGATTACCTGTATAGTTTTCTGGAAATTAATATTCGGAGAGTGCAGGTATCGATTGATCCCGGTACGGACAGAGCATGGGCGGAGCGTTACTAGAGGTGGGCGGGGCATAGCTAAAACTGGATTTCTCCATTGTTGTATTTCCCGCAAGGATTTATAGGACAAAACATGTCCCTTCCATGTGAAATGCCAATGTTCCAAGTGAATGATATATGCCACTTGGGAGGTCTCTTGTTATATCTGGTTATGGTAGTGTACTATAATTTATTTATTACAGCCCCCCCCCCCCCCCACCCCCTGTAGATATAAATTATTGTTCTCAGATTATTGATTAATATGTAGCAGGTAAGGTTCTGAGTTTCTGTACAAAATAACTTATCAATGTCATACTCAATGCAATACTTGTTTGTTATCTTTGCTTCTGAAAGCGTGGTGGGTGGAATATAGAACATACGTTGGTAGTGATTGGTGGGGGGGGGGGCCGGGTGGAGACAAAGTATCCCAAGATGAATATAGGGATCTATGGATGGATTTGATCTGTCACTCAAGTAGCAGATGTCATAATTACGTCACATGGTAGCTTATATCACAATCGAAATGCCTTTCATAAATTTACAATTTAATAAACATTCTCTCTTGGATAATTTTGAAACTTACCATAAAAATTCCACTAAAGGACGCAGTTTTTTTGTCAAATTACATGTTCTAGGAAGGGGGGTGCGTCCTATAATCGAGAACATTCCTTGAGCACATTTTTGGGTGGAAATTTTTCTTAAAAAGTCAAAGATTATACCACGGAAATTGGACTAAATGTTACGGTAGACAATTTGCGCCGCCTGACGACTATGTTTAATGTATACTCCAAAAACACCAAGCGGAAGTGAAATTATTAAATTGAGCACCTAAATATTGCTTATTCTTTAATAAATATCACTTATTACATCAAAATTAATCCAGAATTTGACATAAAATGGTGTCAAGAAAAGATACATGTATAAATCACGTGATTTGCCTCCAATCACAAAAGATCTTTATTCTAATTAGAGCGAGTACTCGGATCTAAATATTCTGGACTCGAAAATTGCTATATATCATCATTACGCGATAGGAACTGAATGTTCCCGTACCCGTTTGATAACCAACTCCCGTTAGCTCATAAGATTACACAGCACCTCCAATCGCAAAAGAGCCAGATAACCAACTCCCCTTAGCGCATATGATCACACAGCGCCTCCAAACACAAAAGAGCCATTACATTCTGATTCTGTCACGTGATTCCTATATTTTCAAGGCGACATTTTATGCCAAAACTAGATTGATAAACGATCTTTATTGAAGATACACAACATTTAGGTGGTCCTATTTAATAATTTCTGTTCCACCATGATATTAAACATAGTGCTGAGTGATGGTAATTTTTTATACCAATTTTCGATTTTTTAAAGGTATGTTTCTCTAAATATAACATCGTCTTATACTTGAATACAAGTTTTTTGGGTGGATTTTGGTCAAATTTGGGACAGCGTCCTATATTTGAGGGTGGCCTTTAGTCGAGAAATGACAGTATTTGACTGAGAGCTGTTATTGCCACACTCAAGCAAAAGTCCCCAGTCAACTTAGTTTCAAAATATTCAACATCCTACCTGTTTAGTTACCTTGAAATATAGATTCTGGATTCATGTTACAGGATTTCAAATCGATTCCAACACGTAAAATGTGGTCGGAGCTAAGCTAGAACTGGTGGAGCATAAGCAGAAATGAATCACTTCATCTTTATCCCCTCCTCCATCTGTCAATTTATTGCCACAGGAACTCTTAGTGGGGCATGGTACCTGGGGGCGGCGTAAGGGTCAAAAGGCCAAATTTTAATCTGCAGAAATTGATTGTAACATATCTCCTCCAAAACCATTGAACAGAATTCAACCAAATTTGGTATGTGAGTTATCCATCTCAATGTGGAGTACAGGAGCAAATTTATATTTGGCCCCACCTCCATAGGTGGGTGGGGGATTGGGGTCAAAGGTAAATAAAATTGTACGGCAACTCCTCCGAAACCATTGGACAGAGTACAACAAAATTTGGTATATCAGTTACCCATATCAATGTGGAGTGGATGAGCACATTTACATTTGTCCCCCGCCCCCTTTGGATAGGGGATGTGGGTGGGCTTTCAAAAAGGGAGGGGGGTCAAAAGGTCAAGAAATTAATTGTAATACAACTCCTCCAAAACTGTTTGCCCGAATACAACCAAATTTGGTATGTAAGTTACCCATATCAATGTGGAGTGCATGAGCACATTTAGATTTGGCCCCGCCCTGAGGGGTGGTCAGTGGTCCAAGTGTCAAGAAATTGATTGTAATGCAACTCCTCCAAAACATTGTACAGAATTCAACCAAATTCGGTATGTGAGTCACCCATATAATTGTGGAGTGCAAAAGGACATTTACATTTGACTCCTCCATTGGGGGTGGATTGTGTGTGTGGGTCAAAGTCTCAAAGTGGTGAACATGGGGATTTGCGATGACACATCATCGACCGATCAATCTAGTTATTGATTATTTTTAGCTCGACTACAAAGCTATTACGATACCCCGCAATCGTCCGGCGGTGGTGGTGGTGGCGGCGGTCAATTCTGTGTTTAGCTCAGCTTTTCTGTTTGTATATAATGTTTGGTTAATCATACTGGACCCAAACTTGGGTTATGATATGTCATCACACAATGGTGTTGAGGTCAAAAGGTCAAAACCACTGACCTTGGTAAAATTCCTTTTTTCTAACATTAACATTTTCTGCTTAGCTCAAATTTTCTGTTTATTTCTCATGTTTGGTTGATTATACTGAACCCAAATTTGGATGCATGCCTCCTTATAATGGCACGGCAAAACACAATTATGTTGGGTTCAAAAGCTCAAAGTCACTGTGACCTTGGTAAAAACCTTTTTTGCAACTTTAACATTTTCCGTTTAGCTCAACTGTTTACGGTATATCTCATATTTGGTTAATCATACTGGACACATGCCTCCTTATAATGACACGTCATCACACTGAGTTGGGGTCAAAAGGTCAAGGGTCACTGTAACCTTGGTAAAATCTTTTTTCAACTTTAACATTTTCCGTGTTGCTCAACTTTTGTTTATATCTCATATTTGGTTAATCATACTGGACCCAAACTTGCACATATCGCCTCCTTATAATGACATGGCATCACACACTGATGTTGGTGTCAAAAGGTCAAAGTCACTGAAATGCATGTCGACTGTGTCATCCGTCCGTCAACTTTTGTTTAAAACGCTAATCATTAAATGCTTGGCAGATTTCCACTTAAGTTGGCTGGATGGGGTTAGGCTTCAGAATTTATATGCAGAATTTAGATTGGTAAATTTTTGGTGTGGAAATCCGGGATTTTATGAAAGATTTACCGGAAATTGCCAAAACGCTACTCCTCATTTAACCGCTTGGAGTAGATCAAAAGCTTGCCCGATCGCAACACAACTCTACAGATTGGCAGATTTCAACTTACTTTGGCGGGAAGGACTATAGGGGACTAGGCTTCAGAACTTGTAAACAGAACTTGATTGGTCAAGTTTTTTTGTGAAAATCTAAGATTTACCAGAAATTGTCAAAAAGCTATAGTCCTCATTAACTGCTACGACTTTGGCTAGAAGGATTCGATGGCGCTAGGCTTCAGAACTTGTATACATAATTTTGATTGGTCAAGTCTATTGGTGAAATCCCCCCCCCCCACAGCGGGTTGGTCCGTTGTTTTATTAACCACTATAAAACATACTTGCCGTTCAATCACTACTTGCTAAATCAATTAATCTGCATTTAGCCACCAAAATAAGATTTTTATGCTTGCTTACTTTCCTCCCCATGCCTATTCCTGTAAATATATACCCTCAAC
>JAVVLW010001301.1:0-14000 GCA_034401795.1 Chaetoderma sp. LZ-2023a | reverse complement strand
AAAACAATATGTGAAGAAACAACAAAATGTAAACAAACTGCTGTAGCACACGGTAAAACCGCAGACCACACATCTCAAATCAAGAATTTTGAAACCACTGATCATTGCAAACAGATCGTGATAACACGCAAAACTGGAAAATTCCACAGTTTTTCTGGTACCAATAAAGTACGCAGCACCCAGAATCAGATGCGCGAATTAATGATACATTTTCTTCACATAAACATCCGAGTAACACGGGTGTGATGTCACCCGCTCGGATCTTACGGAGAACGACGTCAACCGATTTTCATGTTAAAACACCATAAAGCCAAAACCTTATTTCATATCTGCCGATCGCCTGTTGGGGTTTAAAGGAAGGCGATCAATCTGGCATATTTCGTTGTTAACACACGTCCCAGATTCTTTGGGGTCAGAAATTGGAACAAGCGACACAGACAAAATTTTGAAGACCTAAGTCATTTAACTATAGAATAACATGGAAATATACGACCTGGTTATCATTGGCTCCTTCCATGGTAATCCAATATAATTCTTAGAGAGCGCACAAAGCTATCACAATTACACAGAAAGACTTAAATTAACTCAAGACTCCAACTGTACAAAAAAGCATGTAGCTCTTGTTGCTATGCAAACAAGAATGAGCTTCATGGCAAACGGGTACTTGGCAGTTGGGATCCGAGTACCCGGTTCCAGGAGTTGGTATAGCTTTCTAAGTCTATAGGCCTAGGGCCCAGCTATCCAGGCTAGGTTATCAGAAGTAATAGAATGGTGAGTAGATCGAAGGAGAATGCATTTTCTGGTACACAGTAATAGAACTTATAAGTGACTTGATACGGAAATGTGACAAACATGGTGCAATGACGCATCCAGAACATAGACCATGGAATGTATTGACTATGACTAATTATCGTGTTCGTGTTGGATAGAATAGCTACATATAGTCTGGAACATTTTCCTGGAAGAGAAGCAAGAAATCACAATATGTTAGGTGTTTATAATTAACTCAGCCAGTGTTTCAAAGTACATAATTTTGTTAGGAAATAATGTAAAGAAAACAGCTGAAATATCAGAACAGGATTATGAAACTAAGATTACTGTGAATAACCAGACTCGACCCTTTGAACCCGAAGTGCCAAAACACCAAAATCTGACACAATTTAATACCGGTTATGGTGGGTATTTTGAGATTGGTTTGACTGGAAGCTGTTACTGCCATAGCAACAGGTACCTGTTAGATTAGTTTCAAAATATTCAACAGCTTACCTGTGTAGTTATTTTGAAATTGAGAATCTGGTAGTTCATGGTTCAAAGGGTTAAGCCACAGGGTCTGAAATAAGGAGAGTCAATTTGATCTGACAAAAGAGCGGAAGTTGACTAACCCGACGGGGGGTCCGGTGGTCCTCCCCCGGAAAATTTTAAAATCTAGATGCTCTCAGAGGCCATCTCCTGCATTTCTGGAGAAAAATATAGGTTTTCGGTTGGCTGTGAAATTGTTCTATTTTTACCCATTTTGTCCTGAAAAAGTCAAATAGACTAAGACGTTTTCGGGAGAAAATGCATAAAGATAGAACAATTTCATAGTCAACTGTAGGACCCAGAAAATGAGGACTTAACCACTTATACTCGGTCCTCCATTTAGAAAGGGTTGCCCCTTTGGGGACTTTTCACTCAGATGCCATTTTAGCAACACATCAACTGCTGTGACAGTCATGTACAATTAAATGTAAAAAAATTTTCACTTTAGAACACATTAGTCAAAGAAGGCTTGTGATAGTTTTCCTGATAAATGTTCACTTGCAGGTCAAGAGATTATTTTTTAGATTTTCCATTGAAATGGCTTATTCAGTAACTGAGACAGTCATTCCCGTGGTAAATTTTCAAAAATAATCTCTTGACCTGCAAATGGCCATTAACTATTTTAAATTAAATTTTTTAGGCAAATTTGACCATTAAATGGTTAATTGCAGAACGCGAATATAATGGTAACGCTCGTGTTGTCAAGTGTCTTCTACAGTGCGATTATTTATGAACTTGCTTTCTTCACTTCTATTGTGAGAAAACTCGCCCGCTATTTCATTGGTTTTCTATATACAGCTACCAAGGAAATCGCGAGGAAGAATTAGCTTCTTCAGTATCGAAGGCGTGAAAGAACGCGTCTCAAACTTCTGTGAAAATCTCTCACGTAATGTCATTGGATTTTCTAGATATAATTATGTCCAACAACCAATGAAATTGTGAGACCAAATTCTCTTCTCATGACAGAAGGTGTAAGAACACATCACTAACTCGTGCGCAGTGGCCGATTTTGTAGATCCGCCATTGCTAATTTTGCATCGACTCGATCATTTTCAGACTAGCGAAATGACAAGATTTTGAGTGGTATCATTTATCAGATGTTCTATGCAATTTTATCTGTCATTTATTCGCCATATGACTTAATTTTCAAGTCACTCACGGTCTATATCCCTCATTAGAAATCAGAAAATTCGCCAGTATAAAAGGTTTACACTATTCCCGGGACAATTAGCTATTGTAAGACCACCCTCTAGGATGAATTTGCCGGTATGACGCGTTTTGACAGATCACGAATACTGGTAACCAAGGTGAATATCGTTTTCACTTAGAAATGTGCAAATGACGCACAAACGTGCGCTCAATCGATCTATCGTATTTGAGTGCGATACCAACATTGTTCACTTGTTCTCTTTTTCCAAAATTTCCAAATTTCCCCCAAAATTCATGTTCAGTAAAAAATTTTTACCCATCCAGATTTGATCGGACATGACCGATGTCCGACCGTTATTTCATACCCTGAAGCCATATATATATTTGTGTGATTCTGTTCCACAGTGGATTGCTAAAAACATTTGAGGTTATCATAACACTGTTACTCCTGAATGTAAACCTATAGAGGATTTGTTCCTTGTTATACAAAGGATATGCAAATTACTCCTTTGTGGTGTACACATTTAATTCATTGTTTTGGATAATCATCAGTTACTAAATGCATTTTCAGTTAAAACTGAATGGCTTCCTCTTGTAAACCGTATCGCTCTGAGGTCCAAGGTTAGCTGCTACAGAGCTAATAGAAGCAAGACTGGTGTTCATTTTCAAAATGATGTTTCTGAAAGTTGTTACTGTCCTCAACAGCAACCATTTGCAGCAACATTATTTCCAAAATAAACATACGGTAAGCTGTCTCATGAAAGGAGATGGTATTAGAAATCAATTGTCCATGAGTTAAACGTAAATGTGCTGATTTATTCTTATGCCTATGATTGAGCTGGATACTTACAATACTGTGATTAATACTATTATACTTGATTCAGCTCTGGCTAGTTTCAGGATATGCTAATCAAGTTGGCCTGGTTATTCTTACAACTTGCTTATCACTTTGGGTCAGTGGCACAGTCCACTCAGCTTCCTAAAAGTTCGTCAAGTACACCCGGCGTGTCTGACTACAGGTGCCTTACATTCAATATTAGTAAATGTAATCAGACCTAACCGGCGTGTATCCGCGGCCTAGAATCAAGATCAGCAACTGTATCCTGAGCTACCTACCCGCTGTGTCTCCGCAGCCCACATTCAATATCAGCAAATGTAATCGGACCTAAAAGTTCGTCAAGTACACCCGGCGTGTCTGACTGTGCCTTACATTCAATATTAGTAAATGTAATCAGACCTAACCGGCGTGTATCCGCGGCCTAGAATCAAGATCAGCAACTGTATCCTGAGCTACCCGCTGTGTCTCCGCAGCCCACATTCAATATCAGCAAATGTAATCGGACCTACACTGCGGTTCTCTGTGACCTAGAATCTCCGCAACTTTTCTCAGGTTACACACCAACGTTTCCACTTGAATTATGGCTTGAAATACATAAATACAATGTTTCTATTCACTACAACGATTTGCAATAAGCAAAGATATTTAGTTTTGCAGCTTTTGCCATTAAACGGAAAAAGCTGCAAAGCGAAATAAAGTAGAAAAACTGAAGCCACCAGTTTTCTTAGCGGGATAGAAAGATGATATTGCCGGCCGCGAGAATGTGAGACGGGAGTATAATGTATTATTATAAATAAGTGCCATGAATTGCATTATTGTGGGAGGTTGGCTGGAGACCAAATACATCCCCATTGTCCACCATGGACCAGACAGGTGAGAAGTTATTCACATTGTGATGCCTTCTTTCCCCATTAAAGATTACTGCTGATTGATGAAGGTAACACCTACATAGTCATACATGATCATTGAATCGAGATACATTTAAAATCATAAATCGTAAAATGAAAGCCAGACACAGATGCGATTTCCCATTGCTGTCAATTATTTACTTTGGCATGCATGGAATCGCAGTCAAACACATATTTGTAAAAGCTGCAACTACATTAACAACATTTGTTTAAATTGAGAGATAGCTACAAATTCATTTACATTCCATTTTACAAACAAACACACCTGCTCGAGCGCCATTTCTGTTTTTCTTCACGATTTTATTTCAATGGATTAACTCGAGAAATAGGTCCTCTTTCTTTGGGGCACTTTAACGAATCAGAATCAGAATCAGAATATTTTATTGGCATGAATCTACATACATATAGATATAACCAAACATTAAGTGACGTGAAATATGTACATGACGGACAGAATATGAGTATATGAATATATAAAAATATATATGTATATAAATATGCAATCTATATTATTGACTATTTACAGAGCACTGGAAGTTCCATTATCCTATTGAGCGTAGAGCGTATTTATCCCAAGAATATGGCTTGGTACTCCCAAAACGAAACGCAGTGGGTCCGTAGGTCTACTGAAGTCATGGATGGTTGAGAAATACTAATTAATTATTTTGGAGAAAACTGCTCACACTAACCCTTTTAACAACCAATGAAATGGTAAGTGGATTCATTGAGGTGCGTTCAGGTACAATCTTTACGTTGAATATTTTGAAATTAATATGACCGGAAGTCATTATTGTAATGGCTTCCAGTCATATTAGCTCCAAAATACTCAAAAACTCTTGCTTGTAATGAGCCCTAGGTTCAAGTTTGGGATCCATTGACTTCAGATTGTGGGGTCGCTGTGACCTCGAATTTAGATACAATAGGAAACAATGAGTATGGACATAGTGGAAGATTCTGGTGATCAGGTGAGTGAACATTTAGCTTTTTTCAGACTTTTAGAAAAAACAAAGCAAGACACTAACTTGGCGCATTGGCTCTGTTGGTAAAACTGTTGCGTCGCATTATGGGTATAGATTCAAGAATTCCAATCCAAAGAGCCGGTTTCAATCCTGCGTTCAGGTATAATAGAGTAAATAGTAACATTACCATAGAAGTGTGGTATACAACTACCACGCAAACCAATTGGCAACTAATTAAGAATTTTCTAAATGAAATCACCCGAAAAAATGTCGCTAGTAAGCTATCTCGCTCCCAAGAATCATTACCCTGGATAAACAACAAATCCTTGGCGGATATTTTGATTACACCTCAAGCTGTAGAAAAGAAACTTAGGAATTTAAATACAAACAAAAGCAAAGGACCAGATGACATACATCCTAAAATTCTGTCTGAAACAGCCAAAGAAAAAAGACAATCTTGTATAATCGAAAGGGTCCAGGGCAGAGCCACTAAGCTTGTTCCCCATTTGAGAAACTACTGCTACACAGACAGGTTAAAGGCTTTGAGCCTCATGTCACTAAAATACTGAAGGCTTAGAGAAGACTTAATCGAAACATACAAATTTATCCATGATGATTACAACATTGACAAAAATACATTCTTTGACCGATCAAGTAACATACGCACTAGAGGTCACACATTCAAGCTCAACACTAAACGCAGCAGAAAAGAAATTCGTAGACATTTTTTCCCAAACTGAATTATTAACACATGGAACTCCCCCCCCCCCCCCCACACGCACCCACCCACACACACACACACACACACACACACACACACACACACACACACACACACACACACACACACACACACACACACGCACACACACATATATATGCGTGTGTGCACGTGCGTGTGCGTGCGTGCGTGCATGCGTGCGTGCGTGCGTGTGTGTGTGTGGAAGGGGTTTGGGGTGGGGAGGGGGGGGGAGCTCATACTCATATAAATATGCCCCAGCCAGGGCATATTTATATGAGTATGAGCTCCCCCCCTCCCCACCCCCAAACCCCCTCCACACACACACACACACACACACACACACACACACACACACACACACACACACACACACACACACACGCACGCACGCATACGCATACGCATACGCATACGCACACGCACACGCACACGCACACGCACACGCACTCGCACGTGCGCACTCGCACGCACGCATGCACGCGCACGTGCGCACGTGCACACGCACGCACGCACGCACGCACGCACGCACGCACGCACGCACGCACGCACGCACGCACGCACGCACGCACGCACGCACACACACACGCACGCGCACGCATGCATGCACGCACGCACGCACACACACTACCAACTTGTACAGATCGTGATATGCATGTCTAGCCATGTCAAGCCCTTCGAGTTCTAATCACAAAAGACGATGCCACCATGCACACGTAAGCAAAATCAGACATTTGAAGGCCTTTGAATAGCCTGGGTCAAATGTACCCCTGACACCCACACGCCAATATGGCTAAGTAAGAGGCTGCAAAATCATAATTTAAATTACTTATTCCATGGACACTATAGCTGTTGAATAGTTTGTTACTAATTGACTTAATTATGTTGCGACCTCATCTGTCTGTTCATCCAGCATATGTCCATCGTATTCTTTAAGCATGTCCTTAAGAACTGCTGGACAGGAAGGGTCCATAGGGTCAGCTCCATGGTTTGTCTCGGAAAGCTGTTTGATCGATTTTGTATGTGGCCATCTTGGATTTTGCACTATTTTAGAAATTACATTTAAAGACCTGTGAAACTGCTTGACATGCAACTCAAGAAACATCATGGTCTTCATGTAAGGTAAGCGCTGAACAAACCTTGTTCACATGTTCAACATGGTTTGTAGATTTGTCTTGGATAAACTAGTTTTCACAAAAAATACTTTTCCTCTGAGTCCCGCTGATTGCAAATATAATTATGAACTAAAGTCTAATTAAGTATTTTCAAGGCTAACTGTGCAGGTCCACCATTCAGACACATGCACGAATGCACATACACTCAACATATGCATCTGACACAACAACGCGCCCGCCCGCTCACTCACATTGTGAATTGGGAATAGGTTCAATTGACCAAAGAATACATAAGTTGTTTGATTAACATTGCTCTAACATTTAAACATAATCATAAGAAACTCAGAATGCAGGAAATCGAGTCATGAACCTACACCTTTCAATGTTTTTTCTCGTGTTGGTTAGGTAGGTTGGTATCCCCGAACACCCTTCTATTAGAGGCGGGAGTGGGGGTGGGGGGAGGGGTGGGGGGTGGGGGAGGGAACCAATTCCATATCTTCCTCCAGACAATGACATCCAGCGTGCCCTTTTGTAGAACCTGACCCCGCCCCTCAAAGTTGCTTCCGGCGCCCCTGATTTGAGGGGGAGACTTGATAAACTGTGGCTACCCAACCAGTATATTACTATTATGCTGCAGACATAAACACTGATTACTATCATGCTGACACATAAGGAAATGTAATTGTTTTTCAAATCTGCCATAACAGGCTAGTAGCCTACTTACAGAAATAGAATGTGATTGATTGATTGATTGCTAGAGAATGGACCACACTGAGCGTCTAGGATGTCAGCCTAGCCGATGCTTGTATCAAGAGGAGGAATATCTGAAAACAAGAATAACAACAACAACTGAGTTACAGGTGCGTTCAAGGACACATGATAAAGATGTACAAGATGATCAGTGGTAAGTATGACTCAAGCTCATGTGATTATATAAAAATGTGGAACGACAAAACATCAGAATTGAATTGAATTTGCTCAACTTGCAGGAAACCAGTAAAAAAGAACCACTGAGCACTATTATGCGACATATGTAATACCTGGATTCACTTGAAATGCTCTAATCTCAAAATCTGACTGGTGTAGCACGGATCAGCCGACAGGTACCTCGTGACTGGCCAGGGTATGTTCCGAGCATGACCCCCTTAGTAGGATAGTATGCATGTATACAGCCATATAAGAGAGGTTTTCTAAATTGACTATGTCTGTAAGATCACGTAGCGTGCCTGCGCGCATCAGAGCATTGGGAGAGAATGCATGCTAAAGATGTATCGAATTTGTGCACATAATTTCTTTAATTTGTATCATACTCGTCATTGTTGGAGCCTATCAGGACTGGAATAGAACGAGGAATCCAAAACTGTTAACCATTTTAAAATCGGATCAGAAATGATCGAGTTATCTGTATTTAACTCTTTAAATTATGCTCAAAATATTGAAAATGTTATAAACGCGTGCATGTACTGAGTGAATAGGGAGGATGTTTATCACGGGATAATGTCCTTGCCCTTGGAGCACGCACCCTGATCGGCTACAGATTGCGTGCAGATTGGCTGGGCATTTTCGCTATGACGTTACGAGGAGTATAAAAGGAGCGAAGAACTGAGAACCGCGACAACACAAATTACATTTGTAAAAAAAATCAAGAGAGAAAGGTGGTAGGTTGTGTGGACAGAGCAGTGCAAGACGTGAGTAACTGCTTACTGACTGCTCGTTTCATCGTAACCGCAGCAGTGCCTCTCGGTTTTGAGATCTTAAATCTCTGGCCCACAACCGCTGCATCTGCATCTAAGTTTTTGTACGCTCTCGGGAGGATATCACCCAAGGGCAAATAAATAAAGCAATAAGAGTCCCTCACTTTTGGGCAACTCCAGAGGAACCTTCCTGCAGATGGGCCTTGCATCCCCGATCAGATAACACTACTATGTTGGTCCAACATATTTTTTAACATTGGCCCAACGTTGGCTGTCTATGTTGG
This sequence comes from Chaetoderma sp. LZ-2023a, assembly GCA_034401795.1. NCBI lineage: Eukaryota > Metazoa > Mollusca > Caudofoveata > Chaetodermatida > Chaetodermatidae > Chaetoderma > Chaetoderma sp. LZ-2023a. The sequence continues at coordinate 5,015 of JAVVLW010001301.1, read as the reverse complement.
CCCAACACCATTCTGATCATTAGTCTAACGTTGGCCCAACATGTTGGGCCAATGCATCCACCCAATATTGGCCCAACACATCCACCCAACATTGGCCCAACATACGTCACATAACACTTGGCAAAGACTGACTGTCTACATCGGTCCAACATTAATTAAAAAAAATTTATTTTTATATGTGCAATATTTAGCACATTGGCAAAGTTAAGGACACATTTAAAGAAATGTGCCAAACCTGTTTGCCAGGTACTATGTCGAACCAACGAATTGGTTTCCAAGGTATGTCATAGTAATACTGTTTATAACAAATTGACATTATTCATAGGAAATTGCCAAATTCTTAAGGTGGTTTTCACAATACATATTGAAATTATATTACAGGATAGCGGTATTTAGAGGGGAGATACTATTTAGACAACTTAATTGCTTTCAGATGAAGGACTGCTTAATAAAGAATAAGCTCCATCGCGTTATTGCTACATGCACCTAATGTAAACTATTAAATAATGGGCTTTGGAGTTGCTGAGTTACCTCCCTTGAAATGAAGATTTTGTTTAAATGCTATCATCCAAATTAATTTACAAATAGGCCTGAATGGACTGACAGATCTTAGTTACAAAGAATAGGCCAGTAGCCTAGGCATTGCCCTAATGTGTATGCATATTATTATATACATTAACTTTAAGGTGTTGGGCCAACGTTGGCCCAACAACTCTAAGCCAACTGTCATTTTGCCAATCTTATCCCAACGTTGGCACAACATTGGCCCAAAGCATGTGTATATCATTTATAATATACATTGGCTATAAGTGATTGGGCCAACGTTGGCCCAACAACACTAACCCAACTGTAATTTTGCCACTGTTATGCCAACGTGGGCCCAATGCATGTATACAACATTTACAATATACATTGGCTATAACTGGTTGGGCCAACGTCGGCCCAAGAACTCTAGCCCACCTGTTATTTTGCTGCCATTGGCCCAATGTCCAATAGCCAACGGCGACCATGCCAACCAATCGCCAACGTTGGCCCAACGTAGTAATGTTATCTGGGTATGTAATGAACCCTGTAGTATGTAGAGTGAGTGGTGATTCGTGGTGGAAAGATCTACCGGACCACGCTGAAAAATGGTGATCAAACTCCGCGCAATGTATCGTGTCTAATATTTAACTTCACTTCCATGCTATTCACTACATGTTCCACCCCACAAGAAGCATGGCCCGGGGCGGCCTAAGCTTCTGCCTGTGGTAACTCTATAATAGGTGGTATAGCATGAAGTGGGTGGGAATTGGAAGAGGTAGGCGGAATAACTTTTCCGTCCTTCCCCTTGGACAACACAAATGAGAAAGTCTTCAGATACGACTTCCCAGATCGATTAGACCTGCACTAAGGAGGGAGAGGGCCAGTATGTATCTCGTCATCGTCCTCAGTGTTAGTTGCTTGTTCACCAGACTCCTGGCTTGGTAGGAGAAGGGTCGAACTGGCATCGCAGAGCTCTAGACTAACATCGGGAATACTTGTCTCCACTGAGACATCCATCTGGGTACCAGTGCCATGTTGAATACCCAGTCCGAGCTCTGGTATGGGGTCATCACTGACACAAAGTTTAAGCCAATCAAAGTGGATGACTGAGGTCAGGCCATCCGAAGCGTGGATATGGTAGGTCATGTCCGATGTCTTACCTACTACCACATAGGGGCCTTTCCACTGGTAACTCAGTTTACTCAGGACGTCTGCAGATCATCGCAAATCACGTACCCAAACCATTCTTCCCACTTCATATGGATCTCCATGCACGCTCAGGTTGTGCCATGTTTTCTGGCGCTGGTGTGCAGTGGATAAAGTTGCTCTCACTAGATCATGATACTGCTCTATCCGCTGCCACATGAGCTATACGTAGAGAGATGGTGAATTTTTCTCCCCCGGAATCCTGGGCATGCCCAGATCCAGTGGTAAGGCTAATTCATGGCCTATCATTAACCATGCATGGGTATAACCCATGCTGGAATGTACTGAAGTGTGGTATGCCATGAGCACATATGGGAGTCATAGATCCCAATCTCGACAATCAAGGCGTGTTTCCTTCATCACCATCTCCACCAGTGTATGGTTGAATCTTTCGACCATACACGTCACTGCGGAGATGCTATGGTGTAGTTCTCATTTTGACGATATGGAACAATTTGTAGAGCTCGGAGATCAGCCGGCTCTTCGGATGTGGATGCCTCATGGTCCGGCAGAGCGAATGCCTCCACCCACTTCGTAAAATAATCTTGTAACATGAGGATGTATTTCTTTCCACCATCTGTCATATTCAAGGGTCCGAGCACATCAATAGCCGCTCGCTCCCACGGTGCCCCGACAATTTTTACTTGTAATGGTATGGAATGGTGCTGGCCAACAGCGCATCTTTGACATGGGACACATTTGGCGACCCATGCCTTTACACTATCGTGAATTCTAATCCAGTGGAATCTCTGTTTTATCCGTGTTAATGTTAGTTCCACAGCTAAATGTCTGGCGTTATCGTGTAATTGTTGTAATATCGTTTCACGATAACATTCTGGAATCACCAGGTGGTTATTAATGTAGAGAACGCCTTGTTGTATGTGGCATTCCTCCACTGGTTGTAGTATTTGGCTGTTGCTGATAATGGTGTAACAGATTCCCCGGGAGGACGTAGCCCCTCCTGGATCCATGCATATATATCTCATGTCTGTGCATCTGTTGCTTGTTCGTGAGTGACTTTGTCCGTGTTCCACTCTGCGCACCACAATTCGGGGAACACCAGAGATGGCTGTGTTGTATGTGTCATGGTGGTGGCTACTTCGGGTTCATTCTCAAGCCAGATTCTGCTCAAGGCATTTCCATGCAGTTTGCTGGGTCTATGAACTGCATTGAAGTTAAAAGCCTGCAGAGATTCCTGCAACTGTAGTTCGGATCGACCGGTCAGGTGCCGGCAGTACCAGCTAAGCTGGGTACACACCGCCCATCCTGGATTCATTCCATGAACATGACCCCCTTGGTAGAGCTATAAGCGTATATGAGCCTATGAGAGAGATTCGTCATAAAAACAACTAAGTTCGTTAAAACGCGTAGCGCGCATATCACTGCATTGACAGAGCGTGTATATCACGTCCAGGATAGGATAGCACTTTTAGTGTACGGAGTAGGTACAATGTAATCCTCTATAATTGCTTGTTTCCGCCAAATCTGGTATGATTAAAGACCAGAATTCGACAGGCTTTCCAAATCTGTAAACCATTTCAAAATCGGTTAAGAAATGGCTGAGTTATCCACGGAAAACCGTAATCTTAAGAGCTAACTGACGTACCCCGCACCGTTAAGCTTAGTTATGTATCTTCATCCGTATTTGACAACCCCCGCTGATAAACGGGTTGTTCTTAACTCTCATCTGTACCGTCGGTGTATGGGAACTTTCTTCCTAGCAGTAATGTTATCGTAGAACTTACTGACTGTTTGTTAGACATTCTTATATTGCGATTACTGTCCTGAGTTCACTCCGCTCCCGTCCTGGACTGCATATGGGAATCCTGTTTGTGGGAACCGACATGCGGGAACTTTCCAGCTTCCAGAGAACGCGTCAACTCATGTCACACTAACAGTGACGTATCAATTTCAGTAACATGATAGCCCGTCCTTTAGAATGGCTACCGACTATTCAGGTAACTATACTTAACATCTTTAATTATTCCGTTAATTACAACATTAATGATTATACTTTATCTTTGTAAACGGTCCCGATGACTAAAAGGAACCGTAACGGTCTTAGGATCGCTAGTTATAATTTCTTTATCTGTTTATAGTTATTCTTATTTTACTGTAAGGTGTTTTTACTAACCACACCGTAGTAGGTCCCACCAACCTGTACTGTAGTTATTATTCTGATCATTTCACAATGTATTACTTGTACTGGTTAGTTTTATATATGGCAAGCAGCCATCTGTTCATATGTTTTGTTTATTTGTAGAAAACGTAGGGCTGCAGTGCACGTAGGAAACACTATACAGCAACATTTATTTATGCATCACTTTCTCCCGCCACCAACAATTTTTCACTGAGGTCGCTGTCCATGCTATAAATCTGTTTAGCCCGGCATGTTACCGACTAAAAGCCTGTCTATTTAGCTCAATAGGATAGGTTTAATATGATTAGAGACAATTTCTTCGTCAAGAAACACATAGTGTATGCCTCTTTTCCAGTAGTTGCGATAATTTAGCACGGCACTCCGGCAAGGTTGTGTAAAATTGGCCAACATACCTATTGGGCCTCATATTTATAAGTTATTGTCTCTCTTCATGTTCCACTAAACCTTATGGCTTCTTAATTGTTTGGATGTTCCTATCTGCACCACGGACTGATCTGACCATGGGAAACTATTGGGGTTTCAGAGCAGTGATGGCCAGGGTGTGATGTCACACACACCTCCCGTGTATCTTCTGATAGCTAGTAGTTAGTTATCCTTGCCAATGTAGGAAGCACTGTGAAAAAATATTATAATTATTAATTTCTTGCTTATCTTCTAGGAAGTCTCCCCCACACCACAGTGCATAACTGGGTAACTTGCGTTTAAACCTAACATCAGGTTAAAAGGTTAGCTTCATAGGACCTGGTGACGGGCGAGATACGCATCCCCACAATTTCTGTAAGGATGTCTGGGCAAGATGTTAGGATCTGCCACACCCTCACAGGAAGGACATTCACGGTGGGTATTCGCCTCTCTTACCCCTACCATAATGATAGATCAGTTGCCTAAACTTGCTGTGACATTTTATGTGGTTATGGAGCAAGAGGTCCGGATTCTCACCAAGCTCGGAGGTCTTGCGAAATAACATGTATGCATGCTGTCTTGAGTGTTGATGTCTTAGGGCATCCGCTCTCAATGACAGCCGTATCTAAAAGGCTAGGTAGGGCGCCCGCCATTTGCGGCCTAAACTAGTTCTTGTCTCTAAAAACTAAATGTTAGGTTAGGCATAGAAGAAGGCCCGCAT
>JAVVLW010001300.1:0-26000 GCA_034401795.1 Chaetoderma sp. LZ-2023a | reverse complement strand
AGATTCCTCAAGACTATTGCAGAAGGTGTTTTTGGCCAGCTTGACCACTAAAGTGCTTAACAAATTTGATTATGTTGTTAGTAAAAACTGACACTACATGTTTTGTGTAAAATAGAGATGAATATTTTGAAGCCAGTTTGATTGAAGCTTATTGCTTCCTTAACCACAACAACCAGTTTCATGTAATTCTATTTTCAAATAACAGCATGTGGTCTCCTAGTGGAATAAAAACATTTATTTCCTGTAAAACTAGCTTTTGATCAATTTATCCTTTTAATTGTCAGGCCAGGCAAAACCAACCTTTGCAGTGGTTTTGTGAAATGCCCGTTTGAAGGCCAAGAAAAGATTATTTTTGAAAATTTTACCACATGAAATAACTGGCTCGATAAGCAAGCCAGACACTCCAGTGGTAATTTTTTTTAAGTAGCCTCTCATGGTCTGAAAATGGACATTTCTCAAGAGCACTGCAATGGCAGGTTATAGAAGGTTTAACCATTAAAGGGGTACTATCTACATGTATCTAAGGTTAGGTAAGGATGAGTGAAATGAGAATAAAGTGTGAATGGTTGCACTATTGGTTGTTTTCTGCTCACATACAGGCTCCGTCTTTGATTGACAAGATGCTTCTTATGACTCCATCTCATTGCAAGTCATCAGCTACTGCCACTGAGGCACTGAATTTACTGTTGAAACGGCCCTGGGATCCTGTTGCTAGCATCATGACGCAGCATAAACCTGTAAGAAAGATTTACATTATGTTGTCTATTAGTGCCAAGGACTTCTCTCTTTAAATACAGTTGTACACAAATGCCTAACCATATTTTGTTGAATATTTTGAAATTAATATGACTGGAAGCCATTGCTGCCTAAGGCAGCAATGGCTTCCAGTCATATTAATTTCAAAATATTCAACAGCTTTCCTATTTGTTTGCTCTGAGATTGAGCTACAGGGAATTTATCGGTGAAAGAGTTGATTGCTATACATTTTTGCCAACAGCTATACAATTTACAGTTTGCATAGAAATACATGCTATGCAAATATCAAATTCTAAATTATGCCCTGCCATACCATACCATACCCATGTATCATAGCAATCCTTATTTCATATCACACTGCCACATAGGATGTGCGATGTGCGGCAAAACAAAAGGTCTCAATACGCGGGACAATGGCTTCCAGTCATATTAATTTCAAAATATTCAACAGCTTTCCTATTTGTTTGCTCTGAGATTGAGCTCAGGGAATTTATCTGTCATAATCAAATGCATCACAATCAAAAAGACATAGCTGACATCACAATCAAAATGACATAGCTGACATCACAACCAAAATGAAATAGCTGACATCACACCCAAAATCACATAGCTGACATCACAACCAAAATGAAATAGCTGACATCACAACCAAAATGACATAGCTGACATCACAACCAAATTTACATAGCTGACGTCACAACCAAAATGACAACTCTGTCACGAAAATTGAAATGTCTGTCATAAAAGTGTATGAATTGGTGAATTTACAATTTAATAAACATTTTGTTTAGTATTTTAAAATTTGACTTGAAGCTGGTAGTGCCATAGGAAACAACAGTCCCCAGTAAAATTAGTTTCAAAATATTCAATGGCTTACCTGTATAGTTACCTTGAACGTTAGATTCTTAAATTTCCGATTTCCAAGTTTCAAATCGATTCTAACATGTGTAAAAATTGGGTGAAGCTTATTTAGAAAAGGGAGTGGCTACAGCTAGAAATGGATTCCTCGGTTGCTATTGTAGGATGTCACAGTGAAATGGGTTATCTAACCATTTCACTGTAATTCCCTGGGAAAGTATTTTCTTTACTGTATAAAAGTTATTCTGTTGAATATTTTGAACTTAATTTGACTAAGGCAGCAATGGCTTCCAGTCAAATTAATTTCAAAATATTCAGCAGGTTTCCTCTATGGTAGTACTGACAATGATATATAGGGAATTCATCAGTGGAAAGGGTTAAAGATGCCTTTTGAACACATTTGTATCTTTCTTTTTATTCAGAGAAAAGTTGCTGGCAATCCGCTGTTGATCGTCGCACCATCTGGTCCACCACAGATCAGTGGGTCATTAGGGAATAAACGGAGCCGCTTTTGGAATAGTCAGCTAGCGAGTATGGGTAAGGTGATTGCTGTCAATATGCACCCGACTGTTAGCGGCAGTGGTATCACAGTTGCACAGTTTCTAGAACACACAGTCACAGAACTTCGAAGTAAAGTAGTGGAGGTAAAAGTTAATTTATGTTTTTAAAATAAAATCGAACATGCAATCACAAATCCCTGTACTTTCACCAATTCTGTCTTTTTTACCACGCCCTTAACGTCTTTAGAGAGTATAGCATAATATGTCATCTCACAGTCTATAATCATATGGTTAGCTCACATAGCAAATTTTGTTGAATTCTACCAAATCGTTTTGAAGGCCAAAGCCAGATGGACAAATAGATGGACAGAGGCTCTTGCAATATCTGATATTTTTCAAAATGCATGTTAATAATAAGAATTAATTTAGTCTTGGTTAAGATTGCCACTATGAAATGGCTAATGTAAGCAATGCATCCAATGGAGACATTCAAGGAATTTCCTCCCATTGACTAGTAAAATAAGCGATATTGCATCAGCAAGATGAAGTGTCCATTTAGTTGTCACGAAAATGACAATTGTTCTTGTGTAAAATCCACCACTTACTAACTATATAGCTGGCAGTGCATATCCACCACTTAGTAACTGTATAGCTGGCATTGCATATCCACCACTTAGTAACTATATAGCTGGCAGTGCATATCCACCACTTAGTAACTATATAGCTGGCAGTGCATATCCACCACTTAGTAACTATATAGCTGGCAGTGCATCTCCACCACTTAGTAACTATATAGCTGGCAGTGCATATTCACCACTTAGTAACTATATAGCTGGCAGTGCATATCCACCACTTAGTAACTATATAGTTGGCAGTGCATATCCGCCACTTAGTAACTATATAGCCGGCAGTGCATCTCCGCCACTTAGTAACTATATAGCCGGCAGTGCATCTCCGCCACTTAGTAACTATATAGTCGGCAGTGCATATCCGCCACTTAGTAACTATATAGCCGGCAGTGCATATCCGCCACTTAGTAACTATATATTGCCGGCAGTGCATATCCGCCACTTAGTAACTATATAGCTGGCAGTGCATATCCGCCACTTAGTAACTATATAGCTGGCAGTGCATATCCGCCACTTAGTAACTACATAGCTAGCAGTGCATATCCGCCACTTAGTAACTATATAGCTGGCAGTGCATATCCGCCACTTAGTAACTATATAGCTGGCAGTGCATATCCGCCACTTAGTAACTATATGGCTGGCAGTGCATATCCGCCACTTAGTAACTATGTAGCTGGCAGTGCATATCCGCCACTTAGTAACTATATAGCTGGCAGTGCATCTCCGCCACTTAGTAACTATATAGCTGGCAGTGCATCTCCGCCACTTAGTAACTATATATAGCTGGCAGTGCATCTCCGCCACTTAGTAACTATATAGCTGGCAGTGCATCTCCGCCACTTAGTAACTATATAGCTGGCAGTGCATATCCGCCACTTAGTAACTATATAGCTGGCAGTGCATATCCGCCACTTAGTAACTATATAGCTGGCAGTGCATATCCGCCACTTAGTAACTATATAGCTGGCAGTGCATATCCGCCACTTAGTAACTATATAGCTGGCAGTGCATATCCGCCACTTAGTAACTATATAGCTGGCAGTGCATATCCGCCACTTAGTAACTATATAGCTGGCAGTGCATATCCGCCACTTAGTAACTATATAGCTGGCAGTGCATATCCGCCACTTAGTAACTATATAGCTGGCAGTGCATATCCGCCACTTAGTAACTATATAGCTGGCAGTGCATATCCGCCACTTAGTAACTATATAGCTGGCAGTGCATATCCGCCACTTAGTAACTATATAGCTGGCAGTGCATATCCGCCACTTAGTAACTATATAGCTGGCAGTGCATCTCCGCCACTTAGTAACTATATAGCTGGCAGTGCATATCCGCCACTTAGTAACTATATAGCTGGCAGTGCATATCCGCCACTTAGTAACTATATAGCTGGCCATGCATATCCGCCACTTAGTAACTATATAGCTGGCGGTGCATATCCGCCACTTAGTAACTATATAGCTGGCGGTGCATATCCGCCACTTAGTAACTATATAGCTGGCGGTGCATATCCGCCACTTAGTAACTATATAGCTGGCGGTGCATATCCGCCACTTAGTAACTACATAGCTGGCGGTGCATATCCGCCACTTAGTAACTACATAGCTGGCGATGCATATCTGCCACTTAGTAACTATATAGCTGGTAGTGCATATCCGCCACTTAGTAACTATATAGCTGGCAGTGCATATCCGCCACTTAGTAACTATGTAGCTGGCAGTGCATATCCGCCACTTAGTAACTATGTAGCTGGCAGAGCATCTCCGCCACTTAGTAACTATATAGCTGGCAGTGCATCTCCGCCACTTAGTAACTATATAGCTGGCAGTGCATCTCCGCCACTTAGTAACTATATAGCTGGCAGTGCATCTCCGCCACTTAGTAACTATATAGCTGGCAGTGCATATCCGCCACTTAGTAACTATATAGCTGGCAGTGCATATCCGCCACTTAGTAACTATATAGCTGGCAGTGCATATCCGCCACTTAGTAACTATATAGCTGGCAGTGCATATCCACCACTTAGTAACTATATAGCTGGCAGTGCATATCCACCACTTAGTAACTATATACCTGGCAGTGCATTCCTGAACCCATGGCTTCCCATTAACCACTTTAACACTCTTACAAACAAAAATGGCATTTGCAGTGGTCTTGAGAAATGTCCATTTGCAGACCGAGAGAAGCCTATTTTTGAAAATTTACCACTGACTGGCTCGATAACCGCTGAGCCAGTCATTCCAGTGGTAATTTTCCAAAAATAGACTTCTTGTTCTGCAAATGGACGTTTTCTTTAAGAAACTTGAACAAATATAAGGGTTAATGGCTAATTCAGGCAAATAGGGCAGTGGTCTTATTAAATGTCTTTTTGCAGGACAAGAGGACTATTTTTGTAAATTTACTGGTAAAATGACTGACTAGATAAATGATGCAGTCATTTCAGTGGTAACTTTTAAAAAAACCACTTGTGGCTTGCAAATGGTGATTGACTAAGCAAAAGCCTTAATTTCCTTGACACCTCATGACCATTAAAGCGTTAGGACTAGTTGACTAGCCAGAGGCTTGTAGACAGCTGCCAGGCCTAGGGGGTTCATTGTGGTTCTTGTTAGCTTGGGCCAAGTGAGCTTATGCCATGGCGGCCATCCGTCAATCCATCCATCCATCCATCCATCTGTCAGATCGCATCTCATTTATGCTTTGGCAGATTTCAACCAAGTTTGGCTGGAAGGATTCTATGGTGGTAGGCCCCAGCATTTCTATGAATTCCAGAATTTTGATTGGTCAATTTTTCTGGTGGCCATCTTGTATTTTCCGAAAATTTTCTGAAAATCATTTAAAATGTTGCTCCTACAATATAAATGGCCCGACTTCAATGGAACTTGGGTGAACTGATTCATCCTGGTAGGCTTCAACACTTCTAACGAGAGTTTTGATTGGTCAATATTTCCGGTGGCCATCTTGGATTTTCTAAAAATTTCAGAATTTTTCACAGCCCCATTAATTCTTTAAGACTCATATGAGCCAAAAATAGCTTCTGCAATAGTGATGAAAGATGCCCATTTGAAAATTTATCACTGGAATGACTGGCTCGATAATCGAGCCAGTCATTCCCATTGGTAATATTTCAAAAAAAGTCTTCGTCATTTGCAAATTGACATTTTCTATGAGAACATCTTTTTTAACAAATTTGAGTGTTAAAGGGTTAAAAGTGCTTGGTTTTGGCAAACTGACTTGCAGATGATTAAATTTATCAGAAATCTGTCTAAACCTATATATATATATATATATATACATATTTTTTTTTACGAAACTTATTTCTAGTATTAAGAGTTCATTATGACCTTTTAGCCCTTAATAGTCAGGATTTGTCAAAAAATTTATATTAGTAAATGTCCATTTGCATGTTAAGAGAGGACTATATTTGAAAATTTACCACTAGAATGACTGGCTCTTTTACCAAGCTAGTCATTTCTCTTGGTCTGCAAATGGACATTCCTCAACAGCACTACAAAGACCAGCATTGACAATTAAATGAGTAAAACTATCTGTGAAAATTGTAAAACATCTGTCAAGATAATGCAAAAATCCTCGCTTGTACTTTGAATGTAAGATACATTTGGATTTGTGCTCTGTCGCCTAATAATAACCTCTCTTACATTCGGTGTTGGGTTTTAGCCCACCTGGCCTGAAAGGCCAAGTGAGCTTATGCTGTGGCGACCATCCATCATGTGTCCATCCATCGGCCATCCGTCCGTCCGTCAACTTTTCCTTTAAACGACTTCTTCTCAAGAACCACTGGGCCGATTATTTGGCAGGAAGCATCCTTAGGGCATAGGGATCCAAGTTTCTTCAAATGAAGCCGATCAGCCAATTTGGCTGGTGGCCATCTTGGATTTCGGCCGATTTTAGGAAACGTCTTTAAAAATCTCCGAAACCGCCTGGATTCAAAACTCATGAAACATCATCTAGGGAAAGAGCTAAGCCAGGTTTGTTCAATAAGACTTGATTGACCAAATGGGTCGGTGGTCATCGTGGATGACCTAGTTTTCCCGAAAACAACTTCTTCGCCAGAACCGCTGAATGGGTCTTCTTAACCTACAAATGGGCATTCCTCGAGACTACTTCAAATGACATTTTTGGCTGGCGTCATCATGAAAAGGTTAACTCTATGAACCTTGAAGTCATACAGTCAGGTAAGCTGTTGGGAATTTTGAAACTAATTCGACTGTGAACTGTTGCAGTTTAAATGAAAATGGCCAAGATCTGCAAGCTTCTGTTTATCCATTGTTTCAGATGAAGAATCATTTTCAAGGAAGGCCTATTGTGCTTATTGGATGGAATATTGGTGCACTTGTTGCTTGTCACGTGAGTTAGTGTGTTTGCACACATATGCATGTTGCTGTTTCTGTTTGTCATATTCTTGAATATTTTGACACAGCTAATTAATTTATCCATCCATCATACGACGTCATAATCAACTACATGATGTCTAGGATGATGTCATTTTCACTTCAAGAGTATACTTACCTCCCTAATACTTTTGATATTGCTAAATATTGGCTTTCACTCAATAAACACTCAGATTTAAAACAGTTAGGTGCCCCTACTGGGCAGGGAGTCAGAGCGTAGTCTGGCGGATGCCAGCCCCACCTCCGCGCATGCGCAGACTAGCACTTCCTCTTTGCTAGATTATTGGCAAAGAGAACACACATGTCTTTTTGAGTCATAAGCTTTTTTGCTCTTAAACTGTTATTTCGTGTATATTTTGGTGTGATAGTCACTTTTTTGGATGGCGGGAGGTTTCAATTCGCCACAGAAGGACTTAGGACCTTTAAATCAGGTGACTTCTAGTAAAATTAGCGAGTTTTCTTCCCGGTGTATTGTGTTTCCGGGACTCGGGTTTACCGTGATAAGCGCCTAAGTTAGTTGGGTTAGGTCAACTCGGTGCTTCCTAGGACTAATTTCTCTTTCTGTTTATGTCCACAGGTCTGTATGACGCTAGGTGGAGACAATCACAGTTGCTGAGAGTTAGTTTTCTCTCCACCATGGTTCCATTTCCTACTAACACTGTTAGGTTATCTAACCAAATGAAAAATATGTCCAGTGAGTTGGAGGCCTAGTATAAAGGTCTTCTCACTTTGCCCTCTTGATCCAATTCCTTCCCCATGAGGTGGAGAGAGTTAAGAGGCGTGCAGATGGTGGAGTTCTCCGGTTCGTCACGTTGGATGGTTTGTCTATACAAAGTGTCAGGTATCTAGTTATTGATAATGTGGTGATGTTAATTATTGTAAACAAACAAAGGGAGATAATTAACATTTTTGCCAGAAAAGAGTTATCTATATGTATCTGATGGTTGTGTAGTCAACTTATCCATTCAGCATACAATTCGTCCTTGCACTTGGATGTTTTGTTGGGATCGAATTTTTCCTGTCACGGGATTAATGACGTCATAATCAGCCTGGCTATGTGTTTATCAAGCAATTCAAGCGCTATGCTGGTTTCTGATGTATTTTGATCTTTATGATCGTTTTCCTTCTCTTTGAGTTGGATTGAGTTTCTAAGCTTAACTAGTTGCTCATACTCCTTGTCCTTTGCCCTGTTTCAGGGACCGGGTTGCGCGTCCTGTGGTCGTTTTCTGCCGGATAAGTTCTGGCCGCATCTGTGCTGTCAATGTAGCCCTTGTGGTCCATTGGTTAATTGTGACATATGTAAGCACTGGGGGGGCGAGTTAATGTCCGAATTCTTGTGCTGTTTACAGGCGACGGACAGGGTGGTAGAGGAGGAGAAGAAGAAGAAGCGGAAACGAGAGGTTGTAAGTAGGATGGGTAAGGGGAAGGTCTCGTCCGCGGTGGATATGGAGGCCTTCCGGACCGAGATGTTGGGAGAGATGAAGAGGACAATAAAGGATTTGGTTCCAGGGTTGCTTCGTGGCATGCTTCCTGGACCAAATCCTTTACTGTCCTCATCATCGGCTTCGGAGCAGGTAATCCCCGCCTCTGGATCGATTTTCCTTAGTCCGCTTCCGTTGTCCGACGATTCAGAGGTGGCCCCATTAGAGGGGGCGTTCCACGGCCCTGGCAGCAGGCTTATTGCCGCGCCGATAGGGGACCGTGGACGGTTGTCGCTGGAACCCGCGGGCTGCTTATCAGTCCAGGGGTATCCGCACGCCGCGGTGGCCAGTACCTCCTATGGCACCGTTCCTGGTCAGCCCGGGTTAGCTCTCTTTGCTAACCCGGGGTCTAATCTTTCTGACCAGGGTAATGAGGATTACCTGCTAGGGTCGCCGTCTGACGACGTGGACATGGATGAAGACGTTTGTGCACCCCTCGCGGGGAATACAGGCGCCTTGTTCCACGGTTTTACTCACCCTGGAGTAAAGTCCGCGGCTCAGGTGGTGGCCCAGGGCGCTGCTGATGGCCAGCGGTACCGCATACCTCGGCTTGCCGAGGGTGTTGCTGGTGCTGGCTGGGCCCGTGGTGAGCCTATATATACCCCGCGCTCTGCCACGGTGCCTGCTCCTGGTCAAACCAGTGATATTCTCATGCCGGTGCTGTCAGGCCCGCGTGTTTTCCCTGGCTTGCCAGGTGTATCAGCATACCCGCCGTCAAGCTCTACTGCTTGCGCTCAGGAGGAAGACGAAGGACCCCGTCTTGTAGAGCGCTCGCAGTTAGCCACGGAGGAGGATTGGTATGACGCTTGCCAGTGGTTGGTGAGCGTTAGGCCTGATCTGCCCGTGGAGCAGTCGGCTAGCCAGCGTGTTCACACGCCGTGGTTAGCTGGGAAACCGACTGCTAACGCTATGCCTTCTCTGCCGCTGGCGGAGCATGTCGTTGACATGTTCAAGGCGGCGGAGGCGTCCATTAAGTTGAGTGGACGTCTCGCGAAGGCCCCTCGCGAGGTGGCCAGGCGTTGTCGCATCGTGCCCCTGGATTACCAGCGGTACGGTGTGGTACCCAAGCCCGGCGTGGATGACCGCGCGGCTTTGGGTGAGGATGCGCGGCCAGGCACCCGTTCTGACACGGGTGTCTTGTGCGCGAACGCGTTGCGTTCGGCGAATACCGCGTTGCGTGATGCGGAGGAGAGTGGGAGGGCTTCGATTGCCGCTCTGTCCCACGTCTCCCAGCTGTTACAGGGGGTAGTAACGGCATCCGCATCGCGCCAGCCAAGTCCGGTCACTGTCCAGCGAACCATCCAGGATGGTATTAACCTGGCGCTGGACTGTGTGACTCGGGCGGTGACCAGGAGTGTCAGGGCAAGACGCACGTTTGCCCTGGACAATCTGTGCCCGTCTCAGGACCTGTACAATAGGCTACTGCGTACGCCTATGACGGGCCCTGGTCTTTTTGGAGGTGAGGGATGTCGCCACCTCCAGGAGACGGTCACCCTGGTGAATAACCAGAGGGCGCTGCGCGAGCAGTTTGATGTGCTGCGTCGTGCTAACGCTCGCGCCGCGGCCCCGGCGTATCGTCCCCTGCAGGCTCGAGGTGGTGCTGGCCAGGTCAGTGGCCAGCCACCGTCGCAGCGTCGGCCTCGGCCGCGTGCGATTCGGCCAGCAGCGAGGGGGGCGCAGGTTCCTCAGCCGCCGTCAGCCAGGCAGCCGCCCGCGCACCGAGGTGCGCGCGGGGCGGGGCGGGGCGCGCGAGGATCTGGGCGTGGTTATCGGTCCTGACAGGACGCTTACCGCGGTAAGAACCACTCCGGTGTGTATGGCGGCGGAGACAGTGCCGCTCTTGCATGCCTCGTGTCCACCGCGGTCCCTAGGTGGGCCGGTGGGAGGCCGGCTAGCCGGCCACATGCAAGAGTGGGAACGGTTAACTCAGGACCGTTTAGTCTTGCGATGGCTTTCCGTCGGGTATCATCCAGAGTGGGTGACAGGCCCGCCGTCGCGACTGTCTCTGGTGCCAATCTGGACTCCCATTCCGAGAGATCCAGAGCAAAGGTTGTGTATCGAGGAGGAGATAAATTCCCTCATACAAAAAGGAGCTATTCAGCCGGCACAAAGGTGTCCGGGCTTCTATTCAACCCTGTTCTTAGTAACAAAACGCACCGGTGGGTGGAGACCGATTCTCAACCTCAAGCCATTGAACAAGTTCATCGAGACGCCCAGTTTCAAGATGGAAACGGTGCGCTCGGTGTTGGCGGGGTTGGAGAGGGGGATGTGGACGGCGTCGATAGATTTGAAGGACGCTTATTTCCACATCCCCATCCACGGGAGTTTCTGTCGCTTCCTGAGATTTGCATTCCAGGGCAGACAGTGGGAATTCAGGGTGTTGCCCTTCGGAATTTCCACGGCTCCTCGGGTTTTCACCCGTGTGGTTCTTGCGATCACAGCATACCTCCGCAGGAGAAGCATAGCAGTCCACACGTACATAGACGACTGGCTGTTGAAAGCGCACACCCGGGAAAGTTTGTCCGCCAATCTGGAGATTGTTTTGAAAATTCTCACAGACTTGGGCTGGATGATCAATTTCCCAAAATCAGAGCTGACTCCATCCCAGAAGTTTGTTTACCTGGGGATGTTCTTCGATCTAGAGACAGGATATGTTTATCCTACTCAGGAGAGAGTTCAAATACTCATCTCGTTGATTCAGTCAGTGTGCGACAGTCGTCATGTCCTGGCACGGGTTTACTTGAGAATGCTGGGGTTGATGGTTTCGTTGGAACCAGTCATTCCTCAGGCCGCCTTACGCAGGCGGCCGATCCAGTTGTTTCTCATGACACAATGGACCCAGAGTACAGGTTCGCTGGACTCGAATGTGTCAGTGTTGGCGCCTCTGATTCACCACCTGCAATGGTGGTTGAATACAGAGAATCTCTTGCCGGGGGTTTTGCTAACCCCTCCCCACCCTCAGGTGACTGTGTATACAGATGCATCGATGGAGGGCTGGGGACCTTGCCTGGAAGAATCCACGATATCAGGGCTTTGGAATCTGGAACAGTCACAGGAACATATAAATCTACTGGAGCTAAGAGCAGTAGTCCTGGGCCTGGAACATTTCTTACAGAAAGTTCAGGGCAAGATTGTTCTTATTCGTTCAGACAACTCAACAGTTGTGACTTACATAAACCGCCAGGGCGGAACGAAGTCGCCCAGTCTCTGTATGATGACATGGAAACTGCTTTGTTGGTGTCTGGATCACCAGATTACCTTCAAAGCAGTTCATATTCCGGGAAGGTTAAACCTGCTAGCAGACTCATTGAGCCGAAGGATGAGTGTTTTACCCACGGAATGGCAACTAAATCAATGTGTGGCGGATCGTCTGTTCGACCATTGGGGGAAACCCAACATCGATTTGTTCGCAACGAAGAAGAATGCGAAGATGACGACGTACGTCTCTCCGATTCCGGATCCAAGCGCTTTCGCAACAGATGCGTTAGCTATCAGCTGGGGGAGAATGTATGCATACACATTCCCTCCAGCAATCCTGATTCCAATAATTCTTCAGAAAATCAGACAAGAGGAATGCCAAGTGCTTCTGATCGCCCCGGATTGGCCAAGCCGATCATGGTATACGGATCTGCTGGACCTTCTGGTCTGCAATCCGGTTCCTCTGCCTCTGATGGACGATATTATCTTCCAGGGCAAGGCCCTTCACAACAATCCGTCAATGTTCAGATTGACTGCGTGGATGTTGTCAAGGAATCTAGAATTAAGGAGGGCTTTTCTGAGCAAGCAGCCATGTTTATGGCCAAAGCCAGGAGGGGGTCAACCTCCAGAGCATATAATTATAAAATCAACAGATTTGCAGAATGGTGCTCAAAAAGATGTATTGATCCAATGGATTCATCTATTCAAGTAGTAGCTGATTTCCTCTGTCACCTCTATGATGCCTATAGCCTCAAGCCTAACTCTATTGCTGGTTATAAGTCAGCATTAATGTCTGTTATTCCTTGCTTGGCTAAGAGGGGAAGTGATGAAGTAAATACATTGAATGTATTAATTAAAGGCATGGGCAATCTAAGACCAAGGAATCCACCTGTGATTCCGTCTTGGAGTTTATCGCTAGTGCTTCAAGTACTAGGTGATAAGCCTTTTGAACCACTTAGTTCCATTTCTATGAAACTATTAACACTGAAGACTGTGTTTTTAATTGCTGCGGCCTCGGCTAGGCGTAGGAGTGAGATTCATGCCTTATCAGCCGAGGATGACCGTTTTGTGGTTTCAGGGGAAGGCCTTAAGCTGCTACCTAGGATTAATTTCTTGGCTAAAAATCAGTCGTTGAAATATCCAGGTCAACCTATTATTTTGCCTGCTTTAACTAGATATGATCCTAATTCTAAAGCATGGTGTCCCGTCCGGGCGCTGCGCCGGTACAAACAACGTACGGCGGCATGGCGCACCGACCAGTCAGCGTTATGGTTGTCATATATTGAACCCCATGGGAGGGCTTCTAAGGACACCATTTCCAGGTGGATTGTGGAATGCATTCAGTTTTGCCATAAATCCGCCACCGGGAAGCAGGTTGACGTGGCCAAGGCTCACAGTGTCCGCGGCGTAGTGACATCCACGGCCCTATTTAATGGGGTCCCTGTGGATGATATTATGTCGGTGGCTCAGTGGCACTGTGAGTCAAGTTTTACAGACCATTATCTCCGTGACACCTCTAATCCTCTCGCCTTGTCGGTTTTGAAAAAATAAATCGGTTTATATTTTTTGAGGTGATTTCCTCATTACTTATATATATCACAATTAATTTATGGAAACACCCACTTTTTTGGGCCTGCATCAGTCTTTACCAATGGGAAGATGATGTCAGCAGCCATTTTCAACAAGGTCAGTCTTGTTCATGTGTTGTCCGTTGTTGATTGTATTGTCACGATTACCCGTTATTAATATGGTGATGGTTTGTGTATTTGTGTGGTTCATTGTTGAGAGTTACGAAAATGGAGCTTTTTCGTCTCTGTCCTGTAGTACATGGCACTTGTACGTAGAGAGCGTATAGGACATTGAGGTCAGTCGACTCTTCCTCCCAGGAAGGAGGGGGGGGGGAGCGCATATGACATTCGGTCATCTCTCATACATCGGTGGTGTTATCCGATGGTTAGTCAAATCCTGACTGTTTTTTCTTACAGTTTCAGAAGTTTAAGTGCCTTAAACGCAGAAAAGCGTATAGGGATGAGCTGGTCTTTTGACCTCGCCTCCCTCCCGCCAGATTCACTTTCGAATTCTGGCAATATCAAAAGTATTAGGGAGGTAAGTATACTCTTGAAGTGAAATAAACGAAATCTAGGATTTCTTTTTTCACGAGAGAGTTGATACTTACCTCCCTAGATACGGACCCGGCCTCTCCACCCCACAGAGGCTCGGTCTTCAGGCTCTTAATAGTTGCATGTGTGTCAGCCAATAATCTAGTCAGAGGAAGTGCTAGTCTGCGCATGCGCGGAGGTGGGGCTGGCATCCGCCAGACTACGCTCTGACTCCCTGCCCAGTAGGGGCACCTAACTGTTTTAAATCTGAGTGTTTATTGAGTGAAAGCCAATATTTAGCAATATCAAAAGTATTAGGGAGGTAAGTATCAACTCTCTCGTGAAAAAAGAAATCCTAGATTTCGTTTAAATTACAGAATCAATGACTCGATTTAGTTCGCCTTAAGCGCTTAATAGTCCAGCACATACAAATTGTATGTCTTTGCTATTTAATAAACATGCTGTTGAATATTTTGAAACTAATTTGACTGTGCACTGTTGCTGTCTTAGGCAGCAACAGCATCCAGTCAAATTAGTTTCAAATTTGTCAAAATCTTAGCTGTATAGTTTTCTGGAAATTGATAGTCAGGGAGTTCAGAGATCGATCGATCCCAATATGGTCAAGGTGTGGGTGGAGCTTAGCCAGAGAAGGGCGGGGTATAGCTAAAACTGGAAAAGTCCATTGTGCCATGTGTTGCTGTTAGTCAATAGATTACTCATAAACTTGATAAGAATGACTTAATATTAACAGTATGTAACATGTTACTGAGAATCATGTTAGTATGTTATAGTATAGGCTTGCGCGATTATGTGATTAAATTGAAAATCGCGATTATTTGTTAAATTGTGAATTTATATGATTAAAAATTAAGTAATCGAATAATCGTGAATAATTCTACAGCATAAAATATTTCAAAACCTACCTTTTAATTATTCTTTAATGCGATGGGTCACGGAAATTTACATTTTGCTCAGTGATTGCATGTCCATTTGCAGGCCAAGAGAAGACTATTTTTGAAAATGTATTTCTCAACACCATTGCAGCTTTCGTCATTGATATGCTTTTTAGCTCGTCTGTCTTGAAAGCCCAAGTGAGCTTATGCTTCTTCTTCTCAAGAACCACTGGGCTGATTTCAATTATAATCGGATTGAAGCATCCTTAGGGCATAGGGATCCAAGTTTGTTCAAATGAAGCTGATCAGCCAATTTGGCCGGCGGCCATCTTGGATTTTGGCTGATTTTAGGAAACCTCTTTAAAAATCTCCGAAACCACTTGGGGAATCAATTCAAAACTTATGAAACATCATCTAGACAAAGAGGTAAGCCATGTTAGTTCTAGAAGACTTGATTGACCAAATGGTTCGGCGGCCATCTTGGATGACCTAATTTTCCCAAAAACGACTTCTCCAGAAGCGCTGAAGGGATCAGGCCGAAATTGGGGCGCTATTATTGGGGCCTACGGGCCATTAAAGTTTGTTCAAGGGAAGTTGATCCGTTAAAAAACATTGCCGCCATGGGTCAGTCAAAATGTAGCGAGTTTGGCAGCCATATTGGATTTTTGTATTTGATGGATTTTGAGGCCGAAATTGGTTTTATATGTGTTTTTGGGTATTCTGATCTCAAATTTGTAATTCTCGAAATGATCGGATAAACGGTCTGAACCAAGTTTGTTCAAGGGAACTTAATTTGCCAAATGGTTCGGTGGCCATCTTGGGTGACCTAGTTTTAGCGTAAATGGCTTCTCCAGAACCACTGAATGGATCGGGCTGACATTTGGCTGATATGATTAGGGCCGAGACCATATTAAAATTTGTCCATGGAAAGTTGATATGTAAAAAAAAACCATGTCCGCCATGAATCGATCAAAATATAATGCTTTTGGCAGACAGCTTGTATTTTCTGCAAATTTCTGAGAAAAACATAAAACGACTTAAAATTATTAACCACTGGGCCAATTTTAATAAAAATTTGGCTAAACTTTCTTCACAGAAATTAGATTGGTAAAATTTTACAGTGGTCATCTCATTTTGTTTGGTTGTGCCAGTCGCTGTTGTTTGCTGTTATAACTGTGTAATTTGTACTCAAGCTGATTAATCGCGTACTCACAATTATTAAATAATCGATCGTGATTACTGAAAGCAATAATTGTGCAAGCCTATTACGGTAATACCATTATAACCCCTTACTTTAGCTAGGTTCTTTCATTGTTGCCAAGCACCGACTTTTAGTCAAAATCCGTTCAAAATATGGTGCTAGGTTCCAGGTTCTCACAGTGATACCTGCTGTATCTTTGAAATCGGTTTTACTAAAAGTAGTGGCGTGGCTGCTACCATCAACCTTTAGTCAAATTCCTTTCAAAGTAATAAATATGTTACCTGTAGCAAGAAGAATTTATTGCCCCTAATTGTTATGTCCCATTCTGACCTAGGCTGGTCTTTGTTTTCAGTTTATTGCCCCATTAGAGCTAATTTCACCAGTTTTTTATACTGGTGCCAATTTATACACTGTGTTTCCTTTAAGCAAAACATTGCAAATCGATTAGATGTAGTGAGAGAGGATCCGTTTCACAATTGGTGTAGTTGCAAAATCCAAAATGGCCAATGGTCAGTCATCTTGAAAATCGATTTTTGTGGAAAAGCTCTCTGTAGACTCTTTGAGTGATGGATTCAAAACTCTAGAAAATCAATTCACCTTTCCAGAATATCCATCCATCATCTGACCTCATATGACGTCATAATCAACTCAGCGCATGTATGATGACATCACAATCATTACGTCACAAAGGGTTCCGTATAGACCGTCATCAAATCTCAATTGGTGTGACACGTATGAATTGTATGTCTTTGTAATTCTTTGCTATTTAATAAACATGCTGTTGAATATTTTGAAACTAATTTCAAATTAGTTTCAAAATATTCAACAGCTTACATGTGTAGTTTTTTTGGAAATTGATAGTCAGGGTGTTCAGAGATCGATCGATCCTAACATGAGCGAGGTGTGGGTGGAGCTTAGCTAGAGATGGGCATGGCATGGCTAAAACCGGAAAGGTTCATTCAGTGTGATAACGGATGATCCCTGTAGATAATGATCCGACTCAAAGTCCAATATGCCCATTGGGTCCATCTTGAAAATCAGTTTCCTTGAAATCATACTTAGTAGCTTTGACCTGTTATTGTTTCAAAACTGCTAATTGATTTGGTGTCATATTTGGGATGATGACTGCATAAGAATAGGTCCGAACACAAAATCTGATAATGCCACAAAGCAGGCAACTTAGTATTTTGGAAATCATTTGCTCTATGTAGGTTTGATTGATTGACACAAAACTGGGACTCTGTTGAGTGTGGCATCTCGTTGCCATCTTGAACACGGTTGATAGAATCTCGGTAGCTGCAGGTGAAGCATAAAAAGTATGACACACAGATCACACTGACCTAGTTTTGTTACTCTGCATACCTTAGCCCTACAAAGCATGCATACACCAAGTTGATTACTGTATATGAACAACTCTTGAAATGACAGCCCAGAATAAGCTTTTGACTGACCGACTGACTGACTCCCTCCATCCCTCCCTTTTACAGTTTGGACACCTTTGTGACGAACCATTAATACTTATGGAACTACTTCATTTTGATTGTAATGTCGAATTACAAGTGGCATATTTAATAATGGTGTCAGATATTTGAGTGACAGATCGTATCCATCTATAGTGATCCCTCTCTGTATCCACAGGTGTCACAGGTGGAGCGTGTTGCTGCTGTTGTGTGTCTGGGATTTCCCTTCACTGGTATCACTGGACCCAGAGGGGTATGTGATTCATGCCTTAATGCACATCACTAATACGTTGCCATTTAAACCGGCAAGAAAGCTTAGAAAGCTTAGAAAATGTTGATTTGTCTTGAAACTTAGAACTCTCTGATTGACCCAGTCATTCTGGTATTAGGTTTTGTAAAATATTCTCGTCTGACATCATGTGAATGTTGCCTAAAAGAAAATCTTTAATTTGTTAATTAACAATCTTCAGATTTAGTCAAGAAAATTCCTTATAGAAAATGCCCATTTGCAGGTCAAGAGAAGACAAATTCAAAATTTTCACTTCAAGAGTGTACTTACCTCCGTAATACTCTTTGATATTGCTAAATATCGGCTTTCACTCAATAAAACACTCAGATTAAAAAAGTTAGGTGCCCCTACTGGGCAGGGAGCCAGAGGGCAGTCCGGCGGATGCCAGCCCCACCAACGCACATGCGCAGACTAGCACTTCCTCTTTGCTAATTTATTGGCAGAGGGTCGACACATATTTTCATGCTCAAAGCTTTTCTAAGCTATTTCTAAGTCATTTAAGCAAATTATTAGAAGTGTTATTACCTGTAGAGATGGCAGAATGCATTAATTCGCCAGAGGAGGGCCCAGGACCTATCCATCAGGTGACTTCTAGTATATTTTAGCGAGTTTATCCTGGTGTAATGTGTTTCCGGGACTCGCGTTTATCGTGATAAGCGCCTAATATAGTTGGTTTATTTAAAAATGGCGCTATGTAATACTAATCTTTCTTTGTGTTTATGTCCACAGGTATCTGTCTATGATTGTACAGGACATCACATCAACAGAGGGTTTGTTTCTCTCCACCAAGGTTCCATTTCCTACTAATACTGTTAGGTTATCTAACCAAAAAGTCTATGTCCAGTGATTCGGTGGCCTCGTAAGAAGGTCTTCTCACTTTGCCCTCTTGGTCCAATTCCTTTCCCCTTAAGGTGGAGAGAGTTAAGCGGCCATAGTCTTGGTGGAGTGTTCCAGTTCATCAGATTGGATGGTTTGTCTATGCAAAGAATCAGGTATTCTAGTTAATGTTATGAGGCACTTCTCTTATTTTTGAAAATAATTATATAAACTTTTGCCATTTTATCATTGTTTATCTGATGTTTGTGTAGCCTGAATATTCTATCCTTTCTAGTCAGGATGTTTTGGATATGAATACAATTCGTCCTTACACCTGGATGTTTGTTTCGGATCGATTTAATTTCTTTTTTTGTTGAAATTATGACGTCATAATCAGCCTTGCACTTTATTAACAATTCAAGTTTTGCCCAATGCTGGTTTTTTAATATCTGATAGGTGCTCTTTATGATCACTTTTTCCTCTCCTTTTATTTTGGTTTTGAGTTTCTAACCATAACTAAAATACTCATTGTCTTCGTCTTCTGGCCTGTTTCAGAGACCTGGTTGTCCGTCTTGTGGTCGTTTCCTCAAGGAAAGATTCATTCCACATTTATGTTTTTAATGTGGTCCTTGTGGCCCGTTACTTAAATGTGATGAATGTAAGCAGTGGGGGTGGGGGTGGGGGAGGAGAGGAAACAAAAGAGAGAGGTAACGAGTAAAAAGGGTAAGAGGAAGGCCTCGTCCTCAGTGGACATAGATGCCATCCATAGTGAGATGTTGGGAGAGATGAAGAGGACAATCAAGGATTTGGTTCCAGAGTTGCTCCGTAGCATGCTTCCTGGATCAAATCCTTTGTTGTCCTCTTCATCTGCTTCGGAGCAGGTAAGCCCCGCCTCTGAATCTGGTTTCTTTAGGCCTCTACCAGTTTTCGATGATTCAGAGGTAACCCCATTAGAGGGGGCATTCCAGGATACTGGCAGCAGGCTTGCCGCGCCGGTGATCCGTGGACAGTTGTCGCTGGAACCTGGTGGCTGCTTATCAGCCCAGGGGTATCCGCACACTGCAGGTGCCAGTACCTCCTATGGCACCTTTCCTGGCCAGTCCGGGTTAGCTCTCTTTGCTGACCCGGAGTCTAATCTTTCTGGCCAGGAAGAAGAGGATTACCTGCTGGGTTCCCCTACTGATGTCGTGACCATGGACATTGATGTCTGTGCACCCCTCGCGGGGAATACAGGCGACATTGTCCATGGTTCTACACACGCAGGAGTAGAACTCACGACTCAGAAGGTGGCCCGGGTTGGACCTGACGGCCAGTTGTTCCGCATACCTCGGCTTGCCGAGAATATAGCTGGTTCTGGCCAGGGCCGTGGTGTGGCGATAAGCGCCCCACGCAATACCACGGTGCCTGCTCCTGGACAAGGCAGCCAGATTAACATGCCTGCTCTTTCTCTGGCTTGCCAGGAGTGTCAGGCTATCCAGCTTCTAGCTCGCCTGCGAATGCTCAGGAGGAAGACGAAGGCCCTCGTCTTGTAGAGCTTTCGCAGGTAGCCACGGAGGAGGATTGGTCAGACGCTTGTCAATGGCTTATAAGCGTCAGGCCAGACCTGCCCGTGGAACAGTCGGCTAGCCAGCGAGACCACCGGCCGTGGTTAGCTGGTAAGTCGACTGTTAGCGCCATGCCATCTCTGGCGTTGGCAGAACATATTGTTGATATGTTCTCGGCGGCGGAGATGTACATCAAGGCGCATGGACGTCTCGCGAAGGCCCCTCACGAGGTTGCAAGGCGCTGCCGCATCATACCCGTGGAGTATCAGAGGTACGGTGCTCGCCCTGTAGGTGGGGCTTAGAATACACCTTCCGTATCCTCTGCATGTCGTAAGAGGCGACTAAAGGAGGTAAGGGTGAGGTAACCCTGACAGAAACCTCGAGTGCTGAAGACGGAGGTTCCAGGCCGCACGGCGCACTCTAATAAACCATGGATCCACACACTTAACGCTTATGATCATGTCGATAGTCACTTACAGGACTGGCGGTATGATCAGCGAACGAAAAGAAGAAGAAGAAGAAGAGGTACGGTGTGGTACCTAAGCCGAGCGTAGATGACCGCGCTGTGTTTGAACGCATTGCGTTCGGCCAATACCGCATTGCGAGATGCGGAGGAGAGTGGGAGAGCGTCTATTGCGGCGCTTTCTCATGTCTCCCAGTTGTTGCAAGGGGTAGTGACAGCATCCGCATCGCGCCAGCCTAGCCCGATAACTGTCCAGAGAGCCATCCAGGACTCGGGCTGTGACCGGAAGTGTCCGGGCAAGGCGCACGTTTGCGTTGGACAACCTGTGCCCATCCCAGGACCTGTACAATAGGCTGCTGCGTATGCCTATGGCAGGTCCTGGTCTCTTTGGAGGTGAGGGATGCAAGCACGTCCAGGAGACGGTCACTCTGGTCAACAACCAGAGGGTGCTGCGCGAACAGTTTGAGATGCTCCGTAGGGAGCGCGTTCGCGCAGCACCCCCTGCGTACCATCTGCAGGCTCGAGGTGGAGGTGGCCATGTCAGAGGCCAGCCCCAGCGCAGCGTCGGTCTCGGCCACGTGCGATTCGGCCAGCAGTGAGGGGGGGGGGGCGCAGGCGCCTCCAGCGCAGGCAGCCACCCACGTACCGAGGTGCGCGCGGTGCTGGTCGTGGCGCGCGAGGATCTGGTCGTGGTAATCGTGCCTGATGGGCCGGTTACCACGGTGAGAACCACTCCAGTGTTTCAGACCAAGGAGACAATGCCACTCTTGCATTCCTTATGTCCACCTCTCTCCCTAGGTGGTCCAGTGGGAGGCCGGTTGGCCCACCACAAGCAAGAGTGGGAACGGTTAACTCAGGACCGTTTAGTCTTGCGATGGCTTTCAGTCGGGTATCATCCCGATTGGATGACAGGCCCACCATCGCGACTGTCTCTGGTGCCAATCTGGACTCAGATTCCAAGAGATCCAGATCAAAGGTTGTGTATAGAGGAAGAGATAAACTCCCTCATACAAAAAGAAGCAATTCAACTGGCGCAAAAGTGCCCGGGCTTCTATTCAACCGTGTTCTTAGTAACGAAAAGCACCGGAGGGTGGAGACCAATTCTCAACCTCAAGCCATTGAACAAGTTCCTAGAGACACCCGGTTTCAAGATGGAGACTGTGAAATCGGTGTTGGCGGGGTTGGAGAGGGGAATGTGGACAGCTTCAATAGATTTGAAGGATGCTTATTTCCACATTCCTATAGCGAGGAGTTTCTGTCGCTTCCTGAGATTTGCATTCCAGGGCAGAGAGTGGGAATTCAGGGTGTTACCCTTCAGAATTTCCACGGCTGCTCGGGTCTTCACCAGAGTGGTTCTTGGATAACAGCATACCTCCGCAGGAGAAGCATAGCAGTCCACACGTACATAGACGACTGGCTGTTAAAAGCACACAACCGGGAAAGTTTATCGGCGAATCTGGAGATAGTTTTGAAAACTCTCACAGACTTAGGCTGGATAATCAATTTCCAAAAAATCAGAGCTGACTCCATCCCAGAAGTTTGTTTACCGGGGAATGTTCTTCGATCTAGAGACAGGATATGTTTATCCTACCCAGGAGAGGGTTCAGATACTCATCTCAGTAATACAGTCAGTGTGCACCAGTCATCATGTCCTAGCACGGGTTTACTTGAGAATGCTGGGGTTGATGGTTTCTCTGGAACCAGTCATTCCTCAGGCGGCCTTACGCAGGCGGCCGATCCAGTTATTTCTCATGATGCAATGGACCCAGAGTACAGGTTCACTGGACTCGAACGTGTCAGTGTTGGAGCCTCTAATTCACCACCTGCAATGGTGGTTGAAGACAGAGAATCTCTTGGCGGGGGTTATGCTAACCCCTCCTCACCCTCAGGTAATGATGTATACAGATGCATCGATGGAGGGGTGAGAGCTTGCCTGGAAGAATCTACGATATCAGGGCTTTGGAATCGGGAACAGTCAAGGGAACATATAAATCTACTGGAATTACGAGCAGTAGTCCTGGGCCTGGAACATTTCTTTCAGAAAGTTCAGGGCAAGAGTGTTCTAATTCGATCAGACAACTCAACAGTAGTGACTTACATAAACCGCCAGGGCGGAACGAAGTCGCCCAGTCTCTGTATGATGACTTGGAAACTGCTTTGCTGGTGCCTGAATTACAGGATTACCTTGAAAGCAGTTCATATTCCGGGAAGGTTAAATCTGTTAGCAGACTCATTGAGCCGAAGGATGAGTATTTTACCGACGGAATGGCAACTAAATCAATGTGTGGTGGATCGTCTGGTCGACCACTGGGGGAAACCCAACATAGATTTATTCGCAACGAAGAAGAATGCGAAAATGAAGATGTACGTCTCTCCGATTCCAGATCCAAGTGCTTTCGCAACAGATGCATTAGCTATCAGCTTGGTGGGAATGTATGCATACGCATTCCCTCCAGCAATCCTGATTCCAAAAATTCTTCAGAAAATCAGACAGGAGTGCCAAGTGCTTCTGATCGCCCCAAATTGGCCAAGCCGATCATGGTATGCGGATCTGCTGGACCTTCTGGTCTGCAATCCGGTTCCTCTGCCTCTGATAGACAACATTATCTTCCAGGGCAAGGCCCTTCACAACAATCCGGCAATGTTCTGATTGACTGCGTGGATGTTGTCAAGGAATCTAGAATTAAGGAGGGCTTTTCTGAGCAAGCAGCCATGTTTATGGCCAAAGCCAGGAGGGGGTCTACCTCCAGAGCATATAATTATAAAATCAACAGATTTGCAGAATGGTGCTCAAAAAGATGTATTGATCCAATGGATTCATCTATTCAGGTAGTAGCTGATTTCCTCTGTCACCTGTATGATGCCTATAGCCTCAAGCCTAACTCTATGGCTGGTTATAAGTCAGCTTTAATGACAGTTATCCCTTAGGGGAAATGATGAAGTAAGTACATTAAATATTTTAATTAAAGGCATGGGCAATCTAAGACCAAGGAATCCCCCTGTGATTCCGTCTTGGAGTTTATCTCTAGTGCTTCAGGTACTAGGTGATAAGCCTTTTGAACCACTTAGTTCCATTTCTATGAAAATGTTGACTCTTAAAACTGTATTTTTAATTGCTGTGGCCTCGGCTAGGCGTAGAAGTGAAATTCATGCCTTATCAGCCGAGGCAGACCATTTTGTGGTTACAGGGGAAGGCCTTAAGCTTCTACCTAGGATTAATTTCATGGCTAAAAATCAGTCTGAAATATCCAGGTCAACCTATATTTTTACCAGCTTTAACTAGATATGATCCTAATTCTAAAGCATGGTGTCCAGTCTGAGCATTAAACCGGTACAAACAACGGACTCAGGAATGGCGGACGGACCCGTCAGCGTTATGGTTGTCATATATTGAACCCCATGGCAGGGCGTCTAAGGACACACATTTCCAGTTGGATTGTAGAGTGTATTCAATTTTGTCATAAATCCGCCACAGTAAACAAGTTGACATAGCCAAGGCTCACAGTGTCCGGGGCGTAGTGGCTTCCACTGCCCTATTTAATGGAGTCCCTGTGGATGACATTATCTCGGTAGCTCAATGGCACTGCGAGTCAAGTTTTACAGACCATTATCTCCGTGACACCTCGAATCATCTCGCCTTATTGATTTTGAAAAAATAATTAGGTGTATATTTTTGATGGGGTTTCCTCATTATTTATATATATCACAATTAATTAATGGGAACAACCACTTATTTGGGACTGCATCAGTCTTCACCACTGGGAGGATGATGTCAGCAGCCAAATTCAACACGGTCAGTCTTGTTTGTTGTGTTGTTCATTGGTAATTGTATTGTCACGTGACCCTTTGTTATTAACATGGTGATGGTATGTGTTTTATGTGGTTCATTATTGAGAGTATACGAAAATGGAGCCTTTTCGTCTCTGTCCTATAGTACATGGCACTTGTACGTAGAGAGCGTATGGGACATTGAGGTCATTCAGTCTTCCTCCCAAGAAGCGGGCGGGGGAGCGCATATGATATTCGGTCATCTCTCATCCATCGGTTTGTGTTAGCCGATGTTCGCATCTAATCCTGACTGTGTTTTCATCAGTTTCAGAAGTTTAAGTGCCTTAAACGCAGAAAAGCGCATAGGGAAGAGCTGGTCTTTTGACCTCGCCTCCCTCCCGCCGAATTCCCTGACGAATTCTGGCAATATCAAAGAGTATTAGAGAGGTAAGTATACTCTTGAAGTGAAATAAACGAAATCACAGATTTCTTTTTCCATGAGAGAGTTGATACTTACCTCTCTAATACGGACCCGGCCTCCACCCCACAGAGGCTCGGTATTCAGGCTCTTGTAAGTTGCATGGTGTCAGCCAATAAATTAGTCAGAGGAAGTGCTAGTCTGCGCATGCGCAGTGGTGGGGCTGGCATCCGCCGGACTTCCCTCTGACTCCCTGCCCAGTAGGGCACCTAACCTTTTTAATCGGAGTGTTTTATTGAGTGATATCAAAGAGTATTAGGGAGGTAAGTATCAACTCTCTTGTGAAAAAAGAAATCCGTGATTTCGTTTATACCGCAAGATAAATGTAATCTGGCAATCCTCAATTATATGAAATATGGGTGGTTCATAGAACAAAGTTTGTTTCATTCCACCAAAGATGGCGGCTATTAACCAGATGGAATGCTCCTTATTATGTCAGAAAATAATCTGTTGAATATTTTGAAGCTAATTTGACTGGAAGATGTTGATGCCTATTTATGACAGAAACATCTTCCAGTCTAGTTAGTTTCAAAATATGCAACAGCTTAACTTTATAGGTGTTTGGAAATTAAGACTCTGAATTTCAGGGTTCAACATTATTCAATATTCTACCTAAATCAGTGTAAATTCAGGGATCTACTTTAAGATAAATTCCCTCCAGTTTACCACATGAACTACCCCTTTAACCCACAAATTTGGTTTTACAAATTTAATTTTTCTCATAGAAAATGTCCATTTGTAATCCAGGAGGACTACTTTTGAAAATTTACCACCGGAATGACTGGATCGGTTATCGAGCCAGTCATTCCAGTGGTAAATTAAAAAAAATAGTCATCTGTTTGTCTCCAAATGGACATTTCTCAAGACCACTGCAGAAGCCATTTTTCATTGATATGAGTTGGATCGGTTATCGCGCCAGCCAATCGGGTGGTAAATTTTCAAAAATAGTCTTCTGTTGGTCTGCAAATGGCCATTTCTCAAGACCACTGCTGAATCCCTTTTTCGTTGATATGAGTGTTAAAGAAATACGATAAAACAGTTATCTCCTAAAATAAAAGTTTTATTTTCCTACCAAAAATTACTGTTTTGCATTGTGCGAAAAACCAATTGAAGCTACTTGTCAGCGTTCTTTTGTCGGACTTGTGTAATTTG
>JAVVLW010001298.1:0-18000 GCA_034401795.1 Chaetoderma sp. LZ-2023a | reverse complement strand
TTTGCTTAGTGAATGTCCATTTACAGGCATAGGAAAGATGATTATTGAAATTTTACTATAGAAATAACTAGTTCGGTTATCGAGCCAGTCATTCCAGTTGAAAACGTTTAAAAATAGCCTTTTGGTCTGTAAATGGACACATCAGTTAGACATATGTAATTGTGTCACCATTAGGATGAGATGTCAGAGTTCCTGTGTGGTGTACTGACACAAGCAACCATCCCACCACCTCAGATACCTGATGCTGAAACAGAACCGCGTAAGAAACGCAAATACACAAGACGTATACCGAAGGATCCTATGCCTACTGCGGGACATCTTCCACCACTAAAGTTCATTGGCCCAGGAGTCTCAACTGGCTCGAGCGCACAAGAAGTAAGAATTTTAACTATGTTAACATTTTCTTATCTAGATCTTTGCAGAACTACAAACTAGATAAGACCAAAATCTTTTTAAGATAGATAAGAAATATTTTGTTGAATATGTCAAAATTAATATGACTGGGAGGCATTCCTTCCAGCCAAGTTATTTTCAAACTATTTAACAGCTTTCCAGTACATTTGTCACGAACTAGAGCTACTGAGGTTTGCATGCTACATGGTTTAAATTTATCGAGAGTAAGGTTTAGATCTATATTAGCAATGTAAACTACACTCATGTCCTTTGTGTCGTCTAATACAAAAAACTTAGTCTTGCCAAACAATTAGCCAATTAGAATTTTTTATCCAAATCTTAACTGACTTAGCCAATATGTGAATTAAATGTCAGGAGTACGTTTACTTTAGAATCCACCACTTAACCTTTTCACAAACTAATCCTGGAAAAAGTATATTTTTTATGATAAAAAATTCTGTTGAATAATTTGAAATTAATTTGACTGGAAGCCATTGCTGCCTACTGAAATTAATTTCTAAATATTCAAAGATTTTTCTTGTATGGCTGCCTTGAAAATGAGATATGGATAATTCATCAGTGGAAGGGATAATCATTTCAAGTGAATACTATGTCAGATACACAATTCTCTTATATATTTTGAAACTTGGCAGTAACTTTGAGGTTACTTTTGTCAAACTAAAAGCATTATATTACTAGCTACAAGGATATTCATCTCAATCCTATAGCACTCAAGTGGGCCAAAATGCCTTCTGCAGTTATCTTGTGAATGGACCTTTTCACTTCAAGAGTATACTTACCTCCCTAATACTTTTGATATTGCTAAATATTGGCTTTCACTCAATAAACACTCAGATTAAAACAGTTAGGTGCCCCTACTGGGCAGGGAGTCAGAGCGTAGTCTGGCGGATGCCAGCCCCACCACCGCGCATGCGCAGACTAGCACTTCCTCTTTGCTAGATTATTGGCAGAGGGATCACACATGTTTTTTTGTGCAATAGCTTTTCCTTGCTCTTAAACTGTTTTCATAACTTGGTTGTGTTATTTTGGAGTGATAGTCACTGATTAGGATGGCAGGAAGGATCACTTCGCCAAAGGGGGACCTAGGACCTTTGAATCAGG
The DNA here is from genome assembly GCA_034401795.1 of Chaetoderma sp. LZ-2023a. Classification (NCBI taxonomy): domain Eukaryota; kingdom Metazoa; phylum Mollusca; class Caudofoveata; order Chaetodermatida; family Chaetodermatidae; genus Chaetoderma; species Chaetoderma sp. LZ-2023a. The sequence goes on along the minus strand of JAVVLW010001298.1, from coordinate 16,485 downwards.
TGACTTCTAGTAAAATTAGCGAGTTTTTTGCCCGGTGTATTGTGTTTCCGGGACTCGCATTTACCGTGATAAGCGCCTTGGTTAGTTGGTTTATGTCAACTCGGTGCTACCTAAGGCTAATTTCTCTTTCTGTTTATGTCCACAGGTCTGTATGACGCTAGGTGGTGGCATCACAGCAGCAGAGAGTTAGTTTTCTCTCCACCATGGTTCCATTTCCTACTAACACTGTTAGGTTATCTAACCAAATGATTTATGTCCAGTGAGTTGGAGGCCTAGTATAAAGGTCTTCTCACTTTGCCCTCTTGATCCAATTCCTTCCCCATGAGGTGGAGAGAGTTAAGAGGCGTGCAGGTGGTGGAGTACTCTGGTTCGTCACGTTGGATGGTTTGTCTATACAAGGTGTCAGGTATCTAGTTATTGATAATGTGGTGATGTTAATTATAGTAAGCAAAGGGAGATAATTAACATTTTTGCCAGAAAAGAGTTATCTATATGTATCTGATGGTTGTGTAGTCGACGTATCCATTCAGCATACAATTCGTCCTTGCACTTGGATGTTTTGTTGGGATCGATTTTTTCCTGTCACGGGATTAATGACGTCATAATCAGCCTGGCTATGTATTTATCAGCAATTTAAGTTGCAATGCTGGTTTCTGATGTATATTGATCTTTATGATCGTTTTCCTTCTCTTTGAGTTGGTTTGAGTGTCTAAGCTTAACTAGTTTGCTCATACTCCTTGTCCTTTGCCCTGTTTCAGGGACCGGGTTGCGCGTCCTGTGGACGATTTCTGCATGATAAGTTCTTGCCTCATCTTTGCTATCAATGTAGCCCTTGTGGTCCATCGGGTAATTGTGAGATATGTAAGCACTGGGGGGGCGAGTTAATGTCCGAATTCTTGTGCTTGCAGGCGACGGACAAGGTGGTAGAGGAGGAGAAGAAGAAGAAGCGGAAACGAGAGGTTGTAAGTAGGAAGGGTAAGGGGAAGGCCTCGTCCGCGGTGGATATGGAGGCCTTCCGGACTGAGATGTTGGGAGAGATGAAGAGGACATTAAAGGATTTGGTTCCAGGGTTGCTTCGTGGCATGCTTCCTGGACCAAATCCTTTACTGTCCTCATCATCGGCTTCGGAGCAGGTAATCCCCGCCTCTGGATCGGTTTTCCTTAGACCGCTTCCGTTGTTCGACGATTCAGAGGTGGCCCCATTAGAGGGGGCGTTCCACGACCCTGGCAGCAGGCTTATTGCCGCGCCGATAGGGGACCGTGGACGGTTGTCGCTGGAACCCGCGGGCTGCTTATCAGTCCAGGGGTATCCGCACGCTGCGGTGGCCAGTACCTCCTATGGCACCGTTCCTGGTCAGCCCGGGTTAGCTCTCTTTGCTGACCCGGGGTCTAATCTTTCTGACCAGAGTGATGAGGATTACCTGCTAGGGTCGCCGTCTGACGACGTGGACATGGATGAAGACGTTTGTGCACCCCTCGCGGGGAATACGGGCGGCTTCTTCCACGGTTTTACTCACCCTGGAGTAGAGTCCGCGGCTCAGGTGGTGGCCCAGGGCGCTGCTGATGGCCAGCGGTACCGCATACCTCGGCTTGCCGAGGGTGTTGCTGGTGCTGGCCGGGCCCGTGGTGGGGCGGTATGTGCCCCGCGCTCTACCACGGCGCCTGCTCCTGGTCAAACCAGTGATATTGTCATGCCGGTGCTGTCAGGCCCGCATGTTTTCCCTGGCTTGCCAGGTGTATCAGCGTACCCGCCGTCATGCTCTACTGCTTGCGCTCAGGAGGAAGACGAAGGCCCCCGTCTTGTAGAGCGCTCGCAGTTAGCCACGGAGGAGGATTGGTCTGACGCTTGCCAGTGGTTGGTGAGCGTTAGGCCTGATCTGCCCGTGGAGCAGTCGGCTAGCCAGCGTGACCACAGGCCGTGGTTAGCGGGGAAACCGACTGCTAACGCTATGCCTTCTCTGCCGCTGGCGGAGCATGTCGTTGACATGTTCGAGGCGGCGGAGTCGTCCATTAAGTCGAGTGGACGTCTCGCGAAGGCCCCTCGCGAGGTGGCCAGGCGTTGTCGCATCGTGCCCCTGGATTACCAGCGGTACGGTGTGGTACCCAAGCCCAGCGTGGATGACCGCGCGGCTTTGGGTGAGGATGCGCGGCCAGGCTCCCGTTCTGACACGGGGGTCTTGTGCTCGAACGCGTTGCGTTCGGCGAATACCGCGTTGCGTGATGCGGAGGAGAGTGGGAGGGCTTCGATTGCCGCTCTGTCCCACGTCTCCCAGCTGTTACAGGGGGTAGTAACGGCATCCGCATCGCGCCAGCCAAGTCCGGTCACGGTCCAGCGAGCCATCCAGGATGGTATTAACCTGGCGCTGGACTGTATGACTCGGGCGGTGACCAGGAGTGTCCGGGCAAGACGCACGTTTGCCCTGGACAATCTGTGCCCGTCTCAGGACCTGTACAATAGGCTACTGCGTACGCCTATGACGGGTCCTGGTCTTTTTGGAGGTGAGGGATGTCGACACCTCCAGGAGACGGTCACCCTGGTGAATAACCAGAGGGCGCTGCGCGAGCAGTTTGAGGTGCTGCGTCGTGCTAACGTTCGCGCCGCGCCCCCTGCGTATCGTCCCCTGCAGGCTCGAGGTGGTGCTGGCCAAGTCAGAGGCCAGCCACCGTCGCAGCGTCGGCCTCGGCCGCGTGCGATTCGGCCAGCAGCGAGGGGGGCGCAGGTTCCTCAGGCGCCGTCAGCCAGGCAGCCGCCCGCGCACCGAGGTGCGCGCGGGGCGGGGCGGGGCGCGCGAGGATCTGGGCGTGGTTATCGGTCCTGACGGGACGGTTACCGCGGTAAGAACCACTCCGGTGTTTATGGCGACGGGGACAGTGCCGCTCTTGCATGCCTCGTGTCCACCTCTGTCCCTAGGTGGACCGGTGGGAGGCCGGCTAGCCGACCACATGCAAGAGTGGGAACGGTTAACTCAGGACCGTTTAGTCTTGCGATGGCTTTCCGTCGGGTATCATCCAGAGTGGATGACAGGCCCGCCGTCGCGACTGTCTCTAGTGCCAGTCTGGACTCCCATTCCGAGAGATCCAGAGCAAAGGTTGTGTATCGAGGAGGAGATAGATTCCCTCGTACAAAAGGGAGCTATTCAGCCGGCACAAAGGTGTCCGGGCTTCTATTCAACCCTGTTCTTAGTAACAAAACGCACCGGAGGGTGGAGACCGATTCTCAACCTCAAGCCATTGAACAAGTTCATCGAGACGCCCAGTTTCAAGATGGAAACGGTGCGCTCGGTGTTGGCGGGGTTGGAGAGGGGGATGTGGACGGCGTCGATAGATTTGAAGGACGCTTATTTCCACATCCCCATCCACGGGAGTTTCTGTCGCTTCCTGAGATTTGCATTCCAGGGCAGACAGTGGGAATTCAGGGTGTTGCCCTTCGGAATTTCCACGGCTCCTCGGGTTTTCACCCGTGTAGTTCTTGCGATCACCGCATACCTCCGCAGGAGAAGCATAGCAGTCCACACGTACATAGACGACTGGCTGTTGAAAGCGCACACCCGGGAAAGTTTGTCGGCCAGTCTGGAGATTGTTTTGAAAACTCTCACAGACTTAGGCTGGATGATCAATTTCCCAAAATCAGAGCTGACTCCATCCCAGAAGTTTGTTTACCTGGGGATGTTCTTCGATCTAGAGACAGGATATGTTTATCCTACTCAGGAGAGAGTTCAGAAACTCATCTCATTAATTCAGTCAGTGTGCGACAGTCGTCATGTCCTGGCACGGGTTTACTTGAGAATGCTGGGGTTGATGGTTTCATTGGAACCAGTCATTCCTCAGGCCGCCTTACGCAGGCGGCCGATCCAGTTATTTCTCATGACACAATGGACCCAGAGTACAGGTTCGCTGGACTCGAATGTGTCAGTGTTGGCGCCTCTGATTCATCACCTGCAATGGTGGTTGGACACAGAGAATCTCTTGGTGGGGGTTATGCTAACCCCTCCCCACCCTCAGGTGACTGTGTATACAGATGCATCGATGGAGGGCTGGGGAGCTTGCCTGGAAGAGTCCACGATATCAGGGCTTTGGAATCTGGAACAGTCAAAGGAACATATAAATCTACTGGAGCTAAGAGCAGTAGTCCTGGGCCTGGAACATTTCTTACAGAAAGTTCAGGGCAAGATTGTTCTTATTCGTTCAGACAACTCAACAGTTGTGACTTACATAAACCGCCAGGGCGGAACGAAGTCGCCCAGTCTCTGTATGATGACATGGAAACTGCTTTGTTGGTGTCTGGATCACCAGATTACCTTGAAAGCAGTTCATATTCCGGGAAGGTTAAACCTGCTAGCAGACTCATTGAGCCGAAGGATGAGTGTTTTACCCACGGAATGGCAACTAAATCAATGTGTGGCGGATCGTCTGTTCGACCATTGGGGGAAACCCAACATCGATTTGTTCGCAACGAAGAAGAATGCGAAGATGACGACGTACGTCTCTCCGATTCCGGATCCAAGCGCTTTCGCAACAGATGCGTTAGCTATCAGCTGGGGGAGAATGTATGCATACGCATTCCCTCCAGCAATCCTGATTCCAAAAATTCTTCAGAAAATCAGACAAGAGGAATGCCAAGTGCTTCTGATCGCCCCGGATTGGCCAAGCCGATCATGGTATACGGATCTGCTGGACCTTCTGGTCTGCAATCCGGTTCCTCTGCCTCTGATGGACGATATTATCTTCCAGGGCAAGGCCCTTCACAACAATCCGTCAATGTTCAGATTGACTGCGTGGATGTTGTCAAGGAATCTAGAATTAAGGAGGGCTTTTCTGAGCAAGCAGCCATGTTTATGGCCAAAGCCAGGAGGGGGTCAACCTCCAGAGCATATAATTATAAAATCAACAGATTTGCAGACTGGTGCTCAAAAAGATGTATTGATCCAATGGGTTCATCTATTCAAGTAGTAGCTGATTTCCTCTGTCACCTCTATGATGCCTATAGCCTCAAGCCTAACTCTATTGCTGGTTATAAGTCAGCATTAATGTCTGTTATTCCTTGCTTGGCTAAGAGGGGAAGTGATGAAGTAAATACATTAAATGTATTAATTAAAGGCATGGGCAATCTAAGACCAAGGAATCCACCTGTGATTCCGTCTTGGAGTTTATCGCTAGTGCTTCAAGTACTAGGTGATAAGCCTTTTGAACCACTTAGTTCCATTTCTATGAAACTATTAACACTGAAGACTGTGTTTTTAATTGCTGCGGCCTCGGCTAGGCGTAGGAGTGAAATTCATGCCTTATCAGCCGAGGATGACCGTTTTGTGGTTTCAGGGGAAGGCCTTAAGCTGCTACCTAGGATTAATTTCTTGGCTAAAAATCAGTCGTTGAAATATCCAGGTCAACCTATTATTTTGCCTGCTTTAACTAGATATGATCCTAATTCTAAAGCATGGTGTCCCGTCCGGGCGCTGCGCCGGTACAAACAACGTACGGCGGAGTGGCGCACCGACCAGTCAGCGTTATGGTTGTCATATATTGAACCCCATGGCAGGGCTTCTAAGGACACCATTTCCAGGTGGATTGTAGAATGCATTCAGTTTTGCCATAAATCCGCCACCGGGAAGCAGGTTGACGTGGCCAAGGCTCACAGTGTCCGCGGCGTAGTGACATCCACTGCCCTATTTAATGGGGTCCCTGTGGATGATATTATGTCGGTGGCTCAATGGCACTGTGAGTCCAGTTTTACAGACCATTATCTCCGTGACACCTCTAATCCTCTCGCCTTGTCGATTTTGAAAAAATAACTCGGTTTATATTTTTTGAGGAGGTTTTTCCTCATTGCTTATATATTTCACAATTAATTTATGGAAACACCCACTTTTTTGGGCCTGCATCAGTCTTCACCAATGGGAAGATGATGTCAGCAGCCATTTTCAACAAGGTCAGTCTTGTTCATGGGTTGTCCGTTGTTGATTGTATTGTCACGTTACCCGTTATTAATATGGTGATGGTTTGTGTATTTGTGTGGTTCATTGTTGAGAGTTTACGAAAATGGAGCTTTTTCGTCTCTGTCCTGTAGTACATGGCACTTGTACGTAGAGAGCGTATAGGACATTGAGGTCAGTCGACTCTTCCTCCCAGGAAGGAGGGGGGGGGGGGAGCGCATATGACATTCGGTCATCTCTCTTACATCGGTGGTGTTATCCGATGGTTAGTCAAATCCTGACTGTTTTTCGTACAGTTTCAGAAGTTTAAGTGCCTTAAACGCAGAAAAGCGTATAGGGATGAGCTGGTCTTTTGACCTCGCCTCCCTCCCGCCAGATTCACTTTCGAATTCTGGCAATATCAAAAGTATTAGGGAGGTAAGTATACTCTTGAAGTGAAATAAACGAAATCTAGGATTTCTTTTTTCACGAGAGAGTTGATACTTACCTCCCTAGATACGGACCCGGCCTCTCCACCCCACAGAGGCTCGGTCTTCAGGCTCTTAATAGTTGCATGTGTGTCAGCCAATAATCTAGTCAGAGGAAGTGCTAGTCTGCGCATGCGCGGTGGTGGGGCTGGCATCCGCCAGACTACGCTCTGACTCCCTGCCCAGTAGGGGCACCTAACTGTTTTAATCTGAGTGTTTATTGAGTGAAAGCCAATATTTAGCAATATCAAAAGTATTAGGGAGGTAAGTATCAACTCTCTCGTGAAAAAAGAAATCCTAGATTTCGTTTATTCCGGTTTTTAGCTGTGCCCTGCCCATCTCTAGCTAAGCTCCACCCACACCTCACTCATGTTGGGATTGATCGATCTCTGAACACCCTGAGTATCAATTAAAAAAAAACTACACAGGTAAGCTGTTGAATATTTTGAAACTAATTTGACTGGGTGCTGTTGCTGCCTAAGGCAGCAATGCCAGCGCCATGTCAAATAAGTTTCAAAATATTCAACAGCATGTTTATTAAATGGCAAAGAATGACAGACATACAATTCATACAACGTGTCGGACTATTGGAAATTTGATGACGGGCTATATGGAACCCTTTATGATGTCATGGTTATGACATCATCATACATGCGCTGAGCTGATTATGACATCATACGAGGTCTGATGATGGATGGTTCATTTGCAGTCCAAAAGAAGATTTTGAAAATTTACCACTGGAATGACCGTCCTTTTAACCGAACCAGTCATTCTAGTGTAAATAAAAACAAACACACTGTTGGTATGCAAATTTGCATTTTGTTTGAGAAAATCTAAGGTTTTTTTTAACAATTTGCAGATGGCCATCATAGAAAAGTTAAGTAGCTATAATAATATGATTTTAATGATTAATCAAAGGTTTAGCCAATCATGCTTTAGTAAGATAATAATGTTACCAGCATTTGCTACAGTAATTTCAAAATATTCAAAATCCTAAGTTTTAAAGAAACTTTTATCGAATTGTAATATATCGAAATATAAAAATGTCATCCACTCGACATAGGAACATAGCCATAAGATTTTTCTTCCTTTTTGTAGTCCTGTTTGTTAAATTGATAATGTGTGTCTGTTCATTATAGATAAATGCTGTCTCTTCACACTCTGGCCATGTGATGCGTCCAGATATCCATGTGGGAAGTGTCTCTGCTGCTATGACTGGCTCAACAATGACTCCTCCAAGAATGGGTATGAGATTAGTTTTAGATTTTTGAACGCACTATGTATAGCATCAAAGTAATATATAAATATATCAAGAGCACCCACAGGTTGCTTTTTGATTTAACGTTGTGGAATCCTAGTGTACAGTCACTACTGTTCTTGTGTTAAAATTTGGGTCAAATCAAATGAATAGTTTCCAAGATATCCAGAAATCTGAAATTTAATCTATCCTAACCCACGCTTAACTTTTTAATCTGAGTCATGACCAATGTCTCGAAATTTCCTCTGTAGTCTACTATTAACTTCTGTTTGTGTTTAAATTTGAGCCGAATTGGATCAGTAGTTTATAAGACCGACAGATGGACTGACAGAGAGACAGACAGACCTGAATCTGATATCCTTTTCCTGCCTGCCCACCTGCATGCTTGCTTGTCTGTCTGACTGGGATAAATAATGGTGAGACATTTTATTTCTGGATGTATTGAGTCCAAGCGTTCTTCTTCTTGCATTCATCTTTCTCATGACAGTAATCTTAGACTGTTTTCCTTATTTGGTGCATGAAAGCTGAAGTGGTCATCAAACTGTCTCTGTCCCCTCTGATCCTCTCTTCAAGAGATGCTTCAATAGGCCAGAAGCTTCTCCTAGCCTGTTCATATTGCTGGCAGTGCTGCAAGAGATGTTCTGCTGTTTTCACATCAAGAGTATACTTACCTCCCTAATACTTTTGATATTGCTAAATATTGGCTTTCACTCAATAAACACTCAGATTAAAACAGTTAGGTGCCCCTACTGGGCAGGGAGTCAGAGCGTAGTCTGGCGGATGCCAGCCCCACCACCGCGCATGCGCAGACTAGCACTTCCTCTTTGCTAATTTATTGGCTGAGAGTGTACACATGCTTTTGTGTTAGAAACTTTCTATACTCTTTTCGAAGCTTTTTGAGACGGTTTGGTAGAAGTTTATCCCTGATAAAGATGGCAGAGAGAGTGACTTCGCCACAGGAGGGCCTTGGACCTTTAAATCAGGTGACTTCTAGTAAAATTAGCGAGTTTTTTCCCGTTGTAATGTGTTTCCGGGACTCGCGCTAAACGTGATAAGCGCCTTGATTAGTTGATTTATTTCAACTAGGTGCTATATAAGACTAATCTCTCTTTGTGTTTATGTCCACAGGTCTGTGTGAAGAAATATAATGGACATGACATCAGCAGAGGGTTTGTGTCTCTCCACCATGGTTCCATTTCCTACTAATACTGTTAGGTTATCTAACCAAAAATTCTATGTCCAGTGAGTTGGAGGCCTATTATAAAGGTCTTCTCACTTTGCCCTCTTGATCCAATTCCTTCCCCTAGAGGTGGAGAGAGTTAAGAGGCGTTCAGTGGTGGAGTGCTCCAGTTCATCAGGTTGGATGGTTTGTCTAGACAAGGTGTCAGGTATCTAATTATTGATATGAGGTGATGTTAATTATTTAGAGGAAAGGGAGATAATTAACACTATTTGCCATTGTTATCAGTATATATCTGATGCTTGTGTAGTCGAAATGTCCATTCTGCACATGTTCTGGTTAGAGATACAATTCGTCCTTGCACTGGGATGTTTGTTGGGGATCGATTTTTTCCTGTCATAGGATTAATGACGTCATAATCAGCCTTGCTCTTTATTAACAATTAAAGTTGTCCGAAGCTGGGTTTCTGATAAATTATGATCTTTATGATCATCTTTCCTTCTCTTGAGTTGATGAGTTTCTAAGCTTAACTAGATTGCTCATACTCCTCGTCCTTTGGCCTTTTTCAGAGACCTGGTTGTGCGTCCTGTGGACGATTTTTGAGGGACAAGTTTGGTCCTCATCTCTGTTTTCAGTGTAGCCCCTGTGGTCCCTTGCTTAATTGCGAGATATGTAAGCACTGGGGGGGCGAGCTAATGTCCGAATTCTTGTGCTTGCAGGCGAAGGACAAGGTGGTGGAGGAGGAGAAGAAGAGGAAGCTGAAAAAAGAGGGTGTAAGTAAGAAGGGTAAGAGGAAGGCCTCGTCCGCGGTGGACATGGAGGCCTTCCGGACCGAGATGTTGGGAGAGATGAGGAGGACAATAAAGGATTTGGTTCCAGAGTTGCTTCGTGGCATGCTTCCTGGACCAAATCCTTTGTTGGCCTCATCATCTGCTTCGGAGCAGGTAATCCCCGCCTCTGAATCACCGTTCCTTAGTACGCTTCCGTTGTTTGAAGATTCAGAGGTGGCCCCATTAGAGGGAGCGTTCCACGACCCTGACAGCAGGCTTATTGCCGCGCCCAATAGGGACCATGGACGGTTGTCGCTGGAACCCGCGGGCTGCTTATCAGTCCAGGGCTATCCGCACACCGCGGGTGCTAGTACCTCGTATGGCACCTTCCCTGGCCAGTCCGGGTTAGCTCTCTTTGCTGACCCGGAGTCTAATCTGTCTGGCCAGGAGGATGAGGATTACCTGTTGGGGTCGCCGTCTGAGGACGTGGACATGGATTATGACGTCTGTGCACCCCTCGCGGGGAATACGGGCGCCTTATTCCACGGTTCTACTCTCCCAGGGGTAGAATCCACGGTTCAGACTGTGGCCCTGGGCGCTGAAGGCCAGCGTTACCGCATACCTCGGCTTGCCGAGAGTGTCGCTGGTGCTGGCCGGGGCCGTGGTGGGGCGGTGTATGCCCCGCGCTCTACCACGGCGCCTGCTCCTGGTCAAACCAGTGATATTAGCATGCCGGTATTGTCAGGCCCGCATGCTCTCCCTGGCTTGCCAGGGATATCAGCGTACCCGCCGTCAAGCTCTGTTGCTTGCGCTCAGGAGGAAGACGAAGGCCCCCGTCTTGTAGAGCGCTCGCAGCTAGCCACGGAGGAGGATTGGTCTGACGCTTGCCAGTGGTTGGTGAGTGTTAGACCAGATCTGCCCGTGGAGCAGTCGGCTAGCCAGCGTGATCACAGGCCGTGGTTAGCTGGTAAGCCTACTGCTAACGCTATGCCTTCTCTGCCGCTGGCAGAGCATGTCGTTGACATGTTCGAGGCGGCGGAGACGTCCATTAAGTCGAGTGGACGTCTCGCTAAGGCCCCGCGCGAGGTGGCCAGGCGTTGCCGCATCATGCCCCTGTACTACCAGCGGTACGGTGTGGTACCTAAGCCGAGCGTGGATGACCGCGCGGCTTTGGGTGAGGATGCGCGGCCAGGCTCCCGTTCTGACACGGGAGTCTTGTGTTCGAACGCGTTGCGTTCAGCAAATACCGCGTTGCGTGATGCGGAGGAGAGTGTGAGGGCTTCGATTGCCGCTTTGTCCCACGTCTCCCAGCTGTTACAAGGGGTAGTAACAGCATCCGCATCGCGCCAGCCAAGTCCGGTCACAGTTCAGCGAGCCATCCAGGATGGTATCAACCTGGCGCTGGACTGTATGACGCGGGCGGTGACCAGGAGTGTCCGGGCAAGGCGCACTTTTGCCTTGGATAATCTGTGCCCGTCCCAGGACCTATACAATAGGCTACTACGTATGCCTATGACAGGTCCTGGTCTCTTTGGAGGTGAGGGATGTAGGCACCTCCAGGAGACGGTTACTCTGGTCAATAACCAGAGGGCGCTGCGCGAGCAGTTTGAGGTGCTTCGTCGTGCCAACGTTCGCGCCGCACCCCCTGCGTATCGTCCCCTGCAGGCTCGAGGTGGTAGTGGCCAGGTCAGAGGCCAACCACCATCGCAGCGTCGGCCTCGGCCGCGTGCGATTCGGCCAGCAGCGAGGGGGACGCAGGCTCCTCAGGCGCAGTCAGCCAGGCAGCCGCCCGCGCACCGAGGTGCGCGCGGTGCTGGTCGTGGCGCGAGAGGATCTGGGCGGGGTAATCGTTCCTGATGGGACGGTTACCGTGGTGAGAACCACGCCGGTGTTTCTGGCAAAGGAGACAGTGCCGCTCTTGCACTCCTTATGTCCACCTCTATCCCTAGGTGGACCGGTGGGAGGCCGGCTAGCCGACCACATGCAAGAGTGGGAACGGTTAACTCAGGACCGTTTAGTCTTGTGATGGCTTTCAGTCGGGTATCATCCCGATTGGATGACAGGCCCGCCATCACGACTGTCTCTAGTGCCGATCTGGACTCCAAATCCGAGAGATCCAGATCAAAGGTTGTATCGAGGAGGAAATAAATTCCCTCATACAAAAAGGAGCTATTCAGCCGGCACAGAGGTGTCCGGGCTTCTATTCAACCCTGTTCTTAGTAACAAAGAACACCGGAGGATGGAGACCAATTCTCAACCTCAAGCCATTGAACAAGTTCATAGAGACGCCCAGTTTCAAGATGGAGACTGTGCGCTCGGTGTTGGCGGGGTTAGAGAGGGGAATGTGGACAGCGTCGATAGATTTGAAGGACGCTTATTTCCACATCCCCGTACACAGGAGTTTCCGTCGCTTCCTGAGATTTGCATTCCAGGGCAGACAGTGGGAATTCAGGGTGCTACCCTTCGGAATTTCCACGACTCCTCGGGTTTTCACCCGTGTGGTTCTTGCGATCACCGCATACCTCCGCAGGAGAAGCATAGCAGTCCACACGTACATAGACGACTGGCTGTTGAAAGCACACACCCGGGAAAGTTTATTGGCCAGTCTGGAGATTGTTTTGAAAACTCTCACAGACTTAGGCTGGATGATCAATTTCCCAAAATCAGAGCTGACTCCATCCCAGAAGTTTGTTTACCTGGGGATGTTCTTCGATCTAGAGACAGGATATGTTTATCCTACTCAGGAGAGAGTTCAGAAACTCATCTCATTAATTCAGTCAGTGTGCGACAGTCGTCATGTCCTGGCACGGGTTTACTTGAGAATGCTGGGGTTGATGGTTTCATTGGAACCAGTCATTCCTCAGGCCGCCTTACGCAGGCGGCCGATCCAGTTATTTCTCATGTCACAATGGACCCAGAGTACAGGTTCGCTGGACTCGAATGTGTCAGTGTTGGCGCCTCTGATTCATCACCTGCAATGGTGGTTGGACACAGAGAATCTCTTGGTGGGGGTTATGCTAACCCCTCCCCACCCTCAGGTGACTGTGTATACAGATGCATCGATGGAGGGCTGGGGAGCTTGCCTGGAAGAGTCCACGATATCAGGGCTTTGGAGTCTGGAACAGTCAAAGGAACATATAAATCTACTGGAGCTAAGAGCAGTAGTCCTGGGCCTGGAACATTTCTTACAGAAAGTTCAGGGCAAGATTGTTCTTATTCGTTCAGACAACTCAACAGTTGTGACTTACATAAACCGCCAGGGCGGAACGAAGTCGCCCAGTCTCTGTATGATGACATGGAGACTGCTTTGTTGGTGCCTGGATCACCAGATTACCTTGAAAGCAGTTCATATTCCGGGAAGGTTAAATCTGCTAGCAGACTCATTGAGCCGAAGGATGAGTGTTTTACCCACGGAATGGCAACTAAATCAATGTGTGGCGGATCGTCTGTTCGACCATTGGGGGAAACTCAACATCGATTTGTTCGCAACGAAGAAGAATGCGAAGATGACGACGTACGTCTCTCCGATTCCGGATCCAAGCGCTTTCGCAACAGATGCGTTAGCTATCAGCTGGGGGAGAATGTATGCATACGCATTCCCTCCAGCAATCCTGATTCCAAAAAATTCTTCAGAAAATCAGACAAGAGGAATGCCACGTGCTTCTGATCGCCCCGGATTGGCCAAGCCGATCATGGTATACGGATCTGCTGGACCTTCTGGTCTGCAATCCGGTTCCTCTGCCTCTGATGGACGATATTATCTTCCAGGGCAAGGCCCTTCACAACAATCCGTCAATGTTCAGATTGACTGCGTGGATGTTGTCAAGGAATCTAGAATTAAGGAGGGCTTTTCTGAGCAAGCAGCCATGTTTATGGCCAAAGCCAGGAGGGGGTCAACCTCCAGAGCATATAATTATAAAATCAACAGATTTGCAGAATGGTGCTCAAAAAGATGTATTGATCCAATGGATTCATCTATTCAGGTAGTAGCTGATTTCCTCTGTCACCTCTATGATGCCTATAGCCTCAAGCCTAACTCTATTGCTGGTTATAAGTCAGCTTTAATGTCTGTTATTCCTTGCTTGGCTAAGAGGGGAAGTGATGAAGTAAATACATTAAATGTATTAATTAAAGGCATGGGCAATCTAAGACCAAGGAATCCACCTGTGATTCCGTCTTGGAGTTTATCGCTAGTGCTTCAAGTACTAGGTGATAAGCCGTTTGAACCACTTAGTTCCATTTCTATGAAACTATTAACACTGAAGACTGTGTTTTTAATTGCTGCGGCCTCGGCTAGGCGTAGGAGTCAAATTCATGCCTTATCAGCCGAGGATGACCGTTTTGTGGTTTCAGGGGAAGGCCTTAAGCTGCTACCTAGGATTAATTTCTTGGCTAAAAATTAGTCGTTGAAATATCCAGGTCAACCTATTGTTTTGCCTGCTTTAACTAGATATGATCCTAATTCTAAAGCATGGTGTCCCGTCCGGGCGCTTCGCCGGTACAAACAACGTACGGCGGAGTGGCGCACCGACCAGTCGGCGTTATGGTTGTCTTATATTGAACCCCATGGCAGGGCTTCTAAGGACACCATTTCCAGGTGGATTGTAGAATGCATTCAGTTTTGCCATAAATCCGCCACCGGGAAGCAGGTTGACGTGGCCAAGGCTCACAGTGTCCGCGGCGTAGTGACATCCACTGCCCTATTTAATGGGGTCCCGGTGGATGATATTATGTCGGTGGCTCAGTGGCACTGTGAGTCAAGTTTTACAGACCATTATCTCCGTGACACCTCTAATCCTCTCGCCTTGTCGATTTTGAAAAAATAACTAGGCATATATTTTTGATGGGGTTTCCTCATTGCTTATATATTTCACAATTAATTTATGGAAACAACCACTAATTTGGGACTGCATCGTTCTTCACCAATGGGAAGAGGATGTCAGCAGCCATTTCAACAAGGTCAGTCTTGTGTATGTGTTGTCCATTGTTGATTGTCTTGTCACGTTACCCGTTATTAATATGATGATGGTTTTGTGTATTTATGTGGTTCATTGTTGAGAGTATACGAAAATGGAGCTTTTTCGTCTCTGTCCTGTAGTACATGGCACTTGTACGTAGAGAGCGTATAGGACATTGAGGTCATTCGACTCTTCCTCCCAGGAAGGAGGGGGGGGAGCGCATATGACATTCGGTCATCTCTCATACATCGGGGGTGTTATCCGATGGTTAGTCAAATCCTGACTGTTTTTTCATACAGTTTCAGAAGTTTAAGTGCCTTAAACGCAGAAAAGCGTATAGGGATGAGCTGGTCTTTTGACCTCGCCTCCCTCCCGCCGAATTCACTGTCGAATTCTGGCAATATCAAAAGTATTAGGGAGGTAAGTATACTCTTGATGTGAAATAAACGAAATCAAGGATTTCTTTTTTCACGAGAGAGTTGATACTTACCTCCCTAGATACGGACCCGGCCTCTCCACCCCACAGAGGCTCGGTCTTCAGGCTCTTTATAGTTGCATGTGTATCAGCCAATAAATTAGTCAGAGGAAGTGCTAGTCTGCGCATGCGCGGTGGTTGGGCTGGCATCCGCCAGACTACGCTCTGACTCCCTGCCCAGTAGGGGCACCTAACTGTTTTAATCTGAGTGTTTATTGAGTGAAAGCCAATATTTAGCAATATCAAAAGTATTAGGGAGGTAAGTATCAACTCTCTCGTGAAAAAAGAAATCCTTGATTTCGTTTATTCTTCTGCCTGCTGACACTCACAAAGTGCAAAATCTGTAATCTTAAGATGGTGAAGATGTGCATTGGGACGATTGTGACCAGTCCTCAATCTGAAGATACATGTCTGATCCTCCCTACTGAGGCTGTGTATTGCATCATTATGTTGCCTGCTGGTGGTTCTTGTGGCTTTAATGATATGCTTCGGTTCTTCAAAGTCAAGCTCGCAGTTGAATTGTTCTTTATTTGACCCTTCCTTAGCCAGTTGATCAGCTTTGTCATTTCCTAACATGCCACAATGCGAGGGGATCCACTGTAAGCTGACATTGTTCTCCTTAGCCAGTTGCGTAAGATTTTCATGAATTAAATCTACTTTCCTTTCCACTCTCCAGCGCCTGGAGCGCTGAGAGGGAGTCTGTCAGGAAGACAATATTTTCATTTCTGATTTTTCGTTGTATCAGCATTTGGCTAGCTAAGATCAGTGCCTGGATTTCTGCAGTGTAATTGCTACAGTGCTTCCCTGTTGGCAAGCATGAGTCTGTTATCTCCACATGGAAACCGAATGTGAGCACCTGCCCCTCCATTCTTGACAGCCTGGATAGCTGATCCATCTGTATAAACATGTATCCACTCTTCATCAGGGTAGTTTTCTGCAATATGACTCAATGTAAGAACTTTGTTTGTCACCTCTGCTTGATCTCCCTTGCTTTCAGTCCCTGGAATCGAGGGCCAGATTGAAATTGTGTTTTCTATTTCAGAAGCTTTCCACGGTTCCCTCTCAGAGATAGCAGTTATGTTTCTACATCTGGGGAAGATGGCCGACTCTCTGTTTCTTTCAATTTTCTTTGAAGTTAATAAGAAATTATTCCTTTTGAGCCTTCCTCTAGACATTTGGTGAGTCAGCATATGCATGGGATGTGAGGCATGAATTTGAATTTCTCGTATTGAATCTCGGCCTTGATTTCTCGTCTCTGCTTGAGTGGCTGGATATTGGTAAGTTCTTCCATCGCTGCTATTGGAGTGGTCTTCATAGACCCTGTTATGATACGAAGAGCCTGATTTTGTACCATATCCAATGTTTGAAGGGTGCTTGTAGCAGCTGTCATCCATGATGATGAGCCGTATTCGATGATTGGCCTAACTCATCCAGAGTAAACCTGTTT
>JAVVLW010001295.1:0-36000 GCA_034401795.1 Chaetoderma sp. LZ-2023a | reverse complement strand
GAATGGATTCGCTATAAATGTAAACCCTGCCTTAAGCGACCACCCTATGTACTACACACAATAGAAGGATCAATTTCTAGCTATGCCCCACCCATTTCCAGCTAAGCTCCGTCACTTTTGTATGCGTATTTGACTAAATTTATACAGTTTGACCTGTGGAATCCCCAAATCTCAATTTCAAGGTAATTATACAGGTAAGCTGTTGAATATTTAGAAACTACTCTGACTGGGGTTGGTGTGCAAATTCAGAGATAGGCTACAATTCATACACTTTCGTGACAGACTTAAGTTATTTTGAGTGTGACGTCAGATAATGGAGGAATCCAATCCATAACTCAATTATGGGGTGTCATAATCAATTATGTCACATGTTAGCTGACGTCACAATCATAATAACGTAACACAAACAGAAAATTCCTTCATGACATTCTCCAAATTGCATGTCTTTGATGAATTTACAACTCAATAAATATTCTGTTGAATATTTTGAAACTAATGTGACTGGTAGCAGTTGGGAGCAACAGTTCCCAGTCAAATACCTCGAACGTATTCAACAGCTGACCTGCATAGTTCTTCATGAACCTTGAAACTTAGATTCCCTGAATTGACGTTTCAGTGTTTCAAATTGATTTCAACAAGCATACAAAGTGGGCGGAGCTTAGCTAGAAATGGGCGTGGTATAGTTTGAGCTAGTTCTCTCTGTTGGTTAGGACAACTGGTACTATTACTCCAAGTGACTCGCTATATGATATCGCTTTTAGAGACAAAAGGTTGTGTTTCTTAAACCCTTAGCTCTTTGGTGTCAAAAATTTTAAATTTTCAAATTAAATTAAAAGATGAACTGGTATTCATTTTTCAACAAATTTGGTGAGAGATGGTGCTGTCGTAGACAATAACATCTTCCACCAAAATTATTGAAAAATGTACATCAGTTTCTGTGATATTGACACAATAAAAGATAGAATATTGACATCAAAGTGGTAATGGTTAAGACATGTGGAACTGCGACAACATGGCTCAAAGAACTACCATCTTTTGGTTCTGAAAAGTAGGTGTATTCTCAAAATAAGACAGGCACGTGAACGACAACACTCGCCTTCCTCTCGTGGATAATTGCTATAGTGAATCCGTCACTTAATATATTTGATATCACAGGTACAGCTCCTGAATGTATTGTTAGTTTTACATCACAGCATATGTATATTACCAGTGTAACATTCGCTTTCAAACCATGGTCCGTGCACATGAGCTTATACAGACGTTACTTATCAATCACAGGACGTATTCATCTAGTAATCTTGATCCATTTAAAAATGTCATCACTGGATATACACTTTTTCCCTAAATCTACAGCGAACACTTGCAATGCAATCGTGTTATACATCTCACTGTCCGCTCGTAGAGCCATCAAATTACACACCACCGTGCCCACTCGTAAAACACAATCTAGTTATAAACCACACCGTTCGCTAGCACATGGCCAAATCTAATGGACCTTTCCACTGTATGCATCCATCATATGATATCATAATCAACTACGCCACGTATATGATAACGTCATAATCAATTATCACATGAACGACTCGATTATGTCCTTCTTAAACGCGTAATATCCCGACACGTTGTAGTGAGGAGGGTGGGGCAACGAATAGTATGTCTTTATTTAAAAACCATTTTGTCGAATACTTTGAAATTAATTTGACTGGGCGCTGTTTCAGCAACAGCGCCCAGTTAAATTAGTTTCAAAATATTCAACAGCTTACCTCTATAGTTTTCTGAAAATTGATAGACACGAGCGAGCCGTGGGTGGAGCTTAGCTAGAGATGGGCGTGATATAGCTAAAACTGGAAAGGTCCATTATACACCAGAGTATCCGGTCATAAAATTGAATCGAGTTCTGCATTGCACTGTCCTAAGTGACTGCTCATAAAACGCAATCGAGTTATGCACAATATTGCCCGCTCCGAGAACAATCAAACTATACATGCACACAAGGTCTGCTCATAAAACGAAATCAAGTTACATAGTATGCCACGTGGCCGCTCATATAGCAATCAACTATACACACACGGTCTGCTCATAAAGTGCAATCAAGTTACGTATTCGCCCGCATGGCCGCTCATATAACAATCAAATTACGCAGCACCGTGTCCGTTAAAAAATTCCACCGAGTTATGCACCACATTGCTCGCTAGCTCATGGAACAATCGAATTATACACCACGGTATCTGGTCATACCGGACGTATTATGACATCACACCACGTTCTCATCATAAAATCTTTGACTTCCTTTCACTAGCAAAGTGCGCAGGGAATCTCTCTGTCGCGTGACTTCGAGTAACTTCCGTTTGAGATCAATTTGTGAAGCTCTGCACAAAATAAGAAGTTCTTCCTTTGTCAAGGTTTCCATGGTAAATGCATCAATATTCTCTACTGCAAACTGTTCAGACAGTGTCTCTAATGTTTTTCGCCGGATCGTGGATTTCATTCGGTTGTCCTTCAGATGTGGTCTCTTACCATAATAACCCTCTTTTGTACTTTGGTTTGACTTTAAATACGGATGCTTTACCGGTGATAATCGGTTGGGAATGTCATTCTGTCTAAAGCGCCATCTTTGTCTAGCTCGACTTTCCCCAGTTACTGTTGGTAATCGCTGAATTCCAGATGACTGGTCGCCAGGTTTTGACGCACACATGCTCTTGCCTTTCCGCTTACCAGGCGCCCATGAATAACTTTTCTTAAATCTGCTACCTGTACCATCCGGTGATGCATCAACAGATGTGGGAACCGTCTCGGTACCTTCACATTCAATCTCTACGCCATTATTCAGCACAAAAACGGGGTTATCAAAAGTAATTTTATTGCTTTCATGATCGTGTGTTGAATTTATATCGTTAATCGAACCACGTTCGGCTGACATAGCTGGCTCCACATGGTAACTGGAATGAAAAGAATGGTTATCTGTCTCCAATGTTGCATTGTTATCTGAAGAAATGTCATAATTTGAGATTGACCTGATCTCCTCGGGATGCGGTTTTACATATGAACTTGGGTTGTTCACATTGCTAGTAGGTTCGATGACAACCCTATCCTCATCAGAATCGCTAGAACTATCACGGTCTGAATTGAGCCTCTCTGTGAAATCGGCTATTTTGTCATCATCTGTCGGCTTGACGTCACCTGATACGTGCACATCTGCTGTTTCTATTGGCTGCTGTAGCTCCGTGCCAGCTTTCGGTTCCTCGCACGCAATGCTATCTACAGATGAATAGCCACCACACAGCGCATCTGCTATTGAGCGCCTTTCTTGCATATCTCTGTAAAATATAAAAAGACAACAAAAATATGATACCGTCATTGAAATGCTTTCCGACTGCTCGCATTCTATGTACCGTTTTAACCGCTACAGACCAGAAACGACAAATTAGTCATGATGTACGAATAAGGAACATTGCATTGAATAAATTGAATGCAATTTGGCCGGGATTTGTTGCTGCCATATAAGCAACAACAGTTTCCAGTTAAATTACATTCACAATCTTCAACAGCTTTCTCGTATAGTTGTCTTTAACCCTTTAACACTCATATCAGCCAAAAACGGCTTCTGCAGTGATCTTGAGAAATGTACATTTGCAGACCATGAGAAGACTATTTTTGAAAATTTTAATACTGGAATACCTGGCCCGATAACCGAGCCAGTCATTCCAGTGGGAAATGGAAAAAAATAGTCTTCTCTTAGTCTGCAAGTGGACATTTTATATGGGAAATTTGAAATTAAAAAATGTGATGGTTATATATAAAGGGTTAAATTGAGACACCCGAATTTCAAGGGTTAATGGCTTAATCAGCCTATCTCCCCCATTTCTACATGCTCAACAGCACCATGGAAATACACAATTGTTTTTCTAGTAGATAAAACGTGTCTTTCAGATCTTTGAAACTTAATAGATAAGAATGACGTTTCATGCCTTTCTGTATATTTGCTCAAATAATTATATTGCTACTTAAATATTTGTGTAGAAAATCAACGTCAATACGATTTCATTTTCAAAACAATTAAATCAACATAATTAAATATGTCCGCACTTTTTTTCTCCAAGTAATTTTGCTTAAACTGTCGTAATGAATCATCCCATTTGAATGTGTCAGACTTAACCTGTTAACCCGAAAATCTCTTCAAGAAAATTTCTATTTTCTCGTAGAAAATGTCCATTTACAAAGAAAGAGAAAACTGTTTTAGAAAATTCCCCACTGGAATGACTGGCTTGGTAAAAGAAGTCTTCTCTTGGTCTGCAAATGGACATTTCTCAAGACCACTGCAGAAGCCGTTTTGGCTGATATGAGTGCTAATTAACCTTTCAATTTTTAGCTATGCCCCGCCCATCACTAGCTAAGCTCCGCCCACACCTCGCCGTGTTGGGATTGATCGATCCCTAAATGCCCTAGCTATCAATTTCCTGAAAACTATACAGGGAAGCTGTTGAATATTTTGTAACTAATTTGACTGTGCGCTGTTGCAACAGCGTGCAGTCAAATTAGTTTCAAAATATTCAACAGAATATTTATTAAATAGTAAAAGCAAACAATTTGTACAACAACGCATAGACTGTCTTCAAATATGCGTTCGTGACGTACTTATCGAAGTCATTCATTATGATGTCATTGTACACGCAGTTCATTATGACGTCATATGATGGGTGGGTACTCTGGAAAGGTGAATTAATCATATATGATGTACCAGAAGCACGGTCCAGCTACCAACTAGCATGGAAAATAAAATAATACCACCCTAACCAAAACTCCTATTTAGGCTAAACCAACGCTGCCGTCCGCTCCCGCTGGTAGAATGCTGAGAGAATAATGTATATATTATGTACATGTGTAAAATATTATAATATTATGTTCAGGGAATAAACCATATCAGTATCCGGTATCGTCGACAGCACCGCCGCCGCTGCTGCCGCCCGCCGCCGCCACAGCTTTCGTCATCGCCGTCACCACTTCTGCCGCCGTCGTCGTCGTAACCGCTGCCGCCACCACCAACATCACCACCACCATCATTGTTACACCCGGCCATTATGAGTAACATCGTATTCCATACCTGATGGCCATGTGTGCCACTTTATTTAGATCCATCTTATTTCGTGAGGCTGCTAATAGATCTCTGATCCGCTTTTCTTCCTGCAATAATTATATAAAGCATATTGAGTAATGCAAATGCTGGTGGTTCAAGGTTCACATAGGCACTGACTGTGTGTCGGGGTTTTCTTCTTTTTTTGTCATGACGTTAAAAAGTCAAATCACGTTCTATTCGGCAACCTATTTTAAGAGTCTCAGACTACATATTCCCCACTGCCCATGTCAAAACATGGCCAGTGTAGAATGTGTTGTCTCAACGTCTTCAGTAACACAGAGAGCATATATTCATACATAAACTTTTGATACGAGATACACCATATTTTATGGACATTTGGAACGATGCGCAATGGAGGAATGCATTTTAGCTAGCTAAGCTCCATCCACGCTTTGGCCATGTTGGGATGGATCGATCCCTGAACTCCCTGACTATCAATATCCAGAACAGTATACTGGTAAGCTGTTCAATAATTTTAACCTATGGTAGCAATAGTGCCCTATCAAATTAGTTTCAAAATATCCAACAACATAAATAGCAAAGACATACAATTCGTACAACAGTGCTTAGTCCGTCATCAATTACGCATTCCAGACGAACTTGGCGACGCCACTCAAGACATCATTGATTATGACCTCATCATACACGCCACGTAGTTGATTATAACCCCAAAGGATTGATGGATAAACTGGAAAGGTCCATTATGCGTTCGTGGCGAACGTAGCTACGTCATTCATGATGTCATTGATTATGACGTCATCATAGACATCACGAAGTTGATTAAGACGTCATATGATTGTTGGATAAACTGGAAAGGTCCATTGCTATTTGATAGACTAATCGCATAAATATACCTGGTGAACTTCCTTCTGAAAAAGTCTAATAAAATCTCTCTGTTTTACGATCTGAACCATCTCCTGAGCAGCTAAAGTAGGCGATACCAGCTCCTCGCTTGTCACTGATCGGTAGAGACGCTGTAATAATAATAATAATAATAATAATAATAATAATAATAATAATAATAATAATAATAATAATAATATTAATAATAATAATAATAATAATAATAATAATAAAAATAATAATAATAATAATAATAATAAAAATAATAATAATAATAATAATAATACTAATAATAATAATAATAATAATAATAATAATAATAATAATAATAATAATAATAATAATAATAATAATAATAATAATGACAAACCAATGAATGAGAGCTATCAGAAAATATTTATTTCGTCCTCGGACACAGACCAGTCATCCTTATGAGGTGTCAAAGCTATCCGTTAAACGGTCAAGGAGGTATCGTCTGGAAACCAATTTTCAAGATGGCCACCGTACTGGCGGCCATATTGGATTTTGGATTATCGTAAATTTCGATAAGTTTCTTCACCAGACATATTCCAACCACCCTATGAAGTGGTCCGATAAATGGTAACGGAGATATCATTCAGAAACCAACTTTAAGATGGTAGCCTGTGGCTGCCGGCCATCTTGGAGTTCGGATCATCGTCAATTTTTCTTCTCCAGTCCTAGTCCAACCACCCTATGAAGTTTCATAAGGATCCGATAAACGGGAACGGAGTTATCATCCGGAAACCAATTAAAAAGATGGTGGCTGGTGGCCAACTTGGATTTCGGATCATTGTCAATTTCGATAGGTTTCTTCCACATACCTAGTCCAACCACTCTATGAAGTTTCAAAGCGATCCGATAAACGGTAACGGAATTATCATCTGGAAACCAATTTTCAGCGGCCATGTTGGATTTAAGATCATCGTCGATTTCGATATGTTTATTCGTCAGAGCTAGTTCAACCACCCTATGAAGTTTCAAAGTGATCTGACAAACGGTTAAGGAGTTATCATCCGGAAACAAACTTTCAACATGGCCGCAGGTGCCTGACGGCCATCTTGGATTTCGGATCATCGTCTAATTCGATAGCTTTCTTTCCCAGACCGAGTCCAACCACTCTATGAAGTTTCAAAGCGATCCCATAAATGTTAACGGAGTTATCATCCGGAAACCAATTTTCAATAATAATAATAATAATAATAATAATAATAATAAAAATAATAATAATAATAATAATAATAATAATAATAATAAAAACACTGCACAAACACACTGGAGGGGTCTGATCTGTCACTCATATATCTGACGTCATGATCAAAGACGTCACAATCAAAATGACGTATGTCCGTCACGAAAGTATGAATTGTATGTCTTTGATGAATTTACAAGTTAATAAGAATTATGTTGTCTATTTTGCCTTGGGCTGTTATAAAGTTGCCATAGGCAGCAACAGCGTAGTCAAATTAATTTCAAATTATTCAAATTATTCAACAGCTTACCAATACTTGCTACCTTAAAATCGAGATTCTAGGAAGTCGAGGTTCAAAGTGTTAAAAGTGAGCTTAGCTATAAATGGACGGGGCCTAGCTAGAAATGGACTGTTATCAGTCTTCTCGGATGGGACTTTAAACTGAGGTCCCGTCACACAGTGCCCATCACTGTGTGAACGTGAGCTAGGGTTAGGTAGGCAAGAAATTTCGGCATAGTCAAAGTAAACCGGATGCTGAATGGATCCCTCCTCGGATGGAACCACGCAACATACGGATTACAAAACCAAAACCAAATTGCTAGAATTAGAAGCTTTCGGAATTTTCGAGGGGACTATGGAGGGATGTAACCCGGATGACTGACCGAGTTCGTCCTCGGACGGACACAGTCACCATACGGGCTACCTAACCAATCAAAATCAAACAAGTGCGCGCTGGTGCCTGCTCGGATGATGGCCAGAAGACCAAATGGGTCCCAGGACCCGAAAGACCCCACACCCCAACCTCCCCACCCCACCCCCCCCCCCCCCCAAAGGGGCCGGGAGGTCTCTGACCTAAAGCCCCCCCCCCCCTTGGGTGCATCAGGTCATAAGACCGTACGCACCTCCCCCGACCCAACACCTACCCCATCCCTTACCCACCCCTGTTAGGTCCAGGTTAGGCCATCCCCATTACACACGCCCAAGCATGAGGAGCAACAAAAAAAGCCATGGAAAAGAACAGCAACATGAGACAAAATCGAGAGACAACGATCAACACACACACACACACACACACACACACACACACACACACACACACACACACACACACACACACACACACACACACACACACACACACACACACACACACACACACACACACACACACACACACACACACACACACACACACACACACACACACACACACACACACACACACACACACACACACACACACACACACACACACACACACACACACACACACACACACACACACACACACACACACACACACACACACACACACACACACACACACACACACACACACACACACACACACACACACACACACACACACACACACACACACACACACACACACACACACACACACACACACACACACACACACACACACACACACACACACACACACACACACACACACACACACACACACACACACACACACACACACACACACACACACACACACACACACACACACACACACACACACACACACACACACACACACACACACACACACACACACACACACACACACACACACACACACACACAGAGAGAGAGACACAAGCTAATTAATGCACAAACCGACGTCACAAGAATTCACAAGAATTCAACAGAAACCATAAAGGCCAGGCGTGAGTCTAGACCCTAGCATTGGGAACTAGCATATAAACGCCTCAAATATTACAACACACACACACACACACACACACACACTAGAAATGGACTACTCTATTACACAATCAAAAGAGGTCAATTGTCGAAGACTCGTAGGAGCTAGGTTACGAAAACACATGGTGAATTAATTTGAATAATGTTTAAGAATACCACATAATAGTTTTGCTATTATAAACTTTGATTCTGAAATAGCATGCTCACAGCCAGCACGTATCCTACTAAGACACACCTATCGCCGTTTACTAGTGGCCAGACACACCTATCGCCGTGTTTCGGTGCCCACACACCTAAGCACCGTGCAGGAGTGCACACCCAAAATCACAATCTGCAGAACCATAGCTAATGTATACAATGCCAAACACTATTGTAGTATCTATATATGCACAAAGCATATTTCGTTAGACACGATGGATAATTTTCGAAAAATCCAAGATTGATAAAGATTCTAGTTTGATATGTTGAAGCCTACCGTCATAGGATCGTCCCACCCAAGTTTTATTGAAATCAGGCCATTTATTAAGGAGTACCGTTCTTTAAAAGTTCCAGTAATTTTTCTGAAAATCTAAGATTTTCACAAAAATGTTTATCAATCAGAATTCTGAATAGAAGTGCTAGAGCTTACCACTATAGGATCCTTCCGGGAAAATTTAGTTGAAATCTGTCAAGAAGCTAAGGAGGAGATGCATTTTGACACTTTCCAGTAATTCTTTTTTACAAAATCTAGGATTTTCAACAAAAAATTGACCGACCAAAAAGTTTGAATAAACGTTCTAGGGATCCATAGGATCCTTTAAGCCAAATTTGGCTGAAATCTGTCAAGAAGATAAGGAGGAGATACGTTTTGATACTTTCCGATAATTTTCTTTACAAAATCCAAGATTTTCACCCAACAGATTTAACACTTACAATTCTGAATAGAAGTTCCAGAGCCTACCACAATAGGATCATACCAGGCAAATTTAGTTCAAATCTATCAAGAAGCTATGGAGGAGATGGGTTTTGACACTTTCCGCTAAATTCTTTTTACAAAATCTAAGACATTCACCCCAAAAATTGACCAATCAAAATTCTGAATATAAGTTCTTGGCCGTTCTGGCCAGGTGAGCTAATAATGGTTCAAATTCCTAGAGAATATTTTTTCGACACTACGATACATATATTGCCTGCAGAACTCACCTGACTAAAGAACAACACATGCGGACTTCTCCATGGAAACTGATCCCGCTGAAGCCTGATTTTAGGAAGCGCATGTTTGAAGAACAAGTGTTCGGCGAACAGTAGCAGAAAAGACACACCCACCGCCACAACAAGCATGACGAACAATCCACCAGTGTGCTGCAGACTGTATTTGATATTCGTGGCACCCTTGATCCGGCTACACTGAAGCTGGTAGAAGTGCTTCCGGCTCAACTGCTCCAGGTAGCCATCCGAGCGGTACATGAGAATATATTCTGATAATTTGTCCTGCAGCACAAATTGACGTATATGATGAAATATGGTGTATACAGATTAATGTTCCTTCTGTATGGCAACATCAGGGACGGCTTAAGGGAAGGGCTAACATGACTAAAGCCCCGAAGAATAATGGGCCCCAGATAAATAAACAATTATCGTATTTTACCCATTTGAACCTGTAAGCCCGGCATCTCACTTTTACGGTCAATGCGTAAGATTTTTAATATTTGGAAAACAGCAACAGCAGCAGCAGCACCATCACCACCACCACCACCGCCGCCAGCACCATCAGCAGCAGCAGTAGCAGCAGCACAACCACCACCATCAGCAGCAGTGGCGGCGGCGGTCGCAAGTGGCAGTGGAGGAGGTAGTAGTAGTAGTAGTAGTAGTAGTAGTAGTAGTAGTAGTAGTAGTAGTAGTAGTAGTAGTAGTAGTAGTAGTAATAGTAGTAGTAGTAATGGTGGTATCTATTTTGAAAAGAGCCTTGGTAGATATATATGTATATATATATGGTAATTTGGTTCTTAAATGCCCAGAACAGCGTGCGAAATGGGCAAGTAAAATAGGTCGCTGGATAGAAGAATATGCCTCTGGTAATTGTGGCCCAATGTGGTGCTCAAATCTGGTTTGTATTATCAGTGCTCAGAGGGATCGCTCCATCACTAATGTATCTGACGTCATAATCAAATAGTCACTTTCATAGTGAAGCGGGTTATATTCTGACACAACCTCTTGTACGCATGGTGACATTAACACGCGTGATTAGACTAAATCAGTAACACGGTGATCTATCAGATACTCAGATTAATCTCCATTCTACACAGATCCATGAGTGATTGTTACGATAATATTGGAATAAGAATTCAGTAATGTTAGTTTATAAACAATCGAAAGATCCGATCTCACACTTAAATATGTGACATCATACTTTAATACGTCGTATGCAAGCTGACGTCACAATCAAAATGATGTAGCTCCATCAAGAAAATTGAAAAGCCCGTCACTAAATTGTACGAATTGTATGTCTTTGAAACTAATTTAACTAGGAGCTGCTGTTGCCATAGGCAGCAACAGACCCTATCAAATTAGCATCTAAATGTTCAACAACCCACCTGTAATATTACCTGGAAATTGAGATTATGGGAATTCAGAGTTCCCAGTGTATAAATCAATCGCAACACTCATAAATGTTAACGGAGCTTAGCTAGAAATGGGCGTGGCATATCTAGAAATGTATGCGTCTATTTTCACGCATAGTAGCTCAATGGATTAATACAGTTTTTGCTATGTCCCTCCTATTCCTAGTTAATCTCCGCCCACGCTTTGCCCGTGTTGGGATTGATCGATCCCTGCACTCCCTGAATCTCAATTTCCAGTAAAACTTTACAGGTATGCTGTTGCGTATTTTGAAACTAATTGGAATGGGTGCTGCTGCTGTCCCTGGTAGCAACAGCGCCCCAGTCAGATTGGTTTCAAAATATTCTACACGTGTTTATTAAATAGCAAAGACATATATTTCGTACACCTTGACGACAATAGGTGCAACTATTAAATACATATTTGACTATTAAGCGTTTATAACGGATTAAATCGCGTCATTCATGACGTAATTGTTTTTTTACGTCAGCCTAAATGTGACGTTGATTATGACGTCCTATGATTGATCGATAAACTGGATGCCTCTATTGAACGTCATAACATTGTTCAAAGGTAGTAGCTAAATCCATTCTCCCACTAGGAGATTGAGACCTTAAAAAAATCGGTAGGTGGGATAGGATTTGCTAATAATCGCCCACAAGTGGTCGCTGTCCGCAAGGCATGGGCGCCGGTGTTCAAAATTCTCGCGACCTCCACAAGCGTTCGCTGGCAGTCTCAAGTTCATCTCAATCCACTCACAACGTGTGAGAAGGGTGATCACAGTGGCTCGCGGTCCGCTTGCGGTCACAAACTGGTTTGCGAGAAATAGGTAACGATCTCAAACCGAGCGAGTCGCTGCGATCGTCCCTCTCACCCATTGTGATCAATTCAACTTTCCAGTTTAGCTATACCCCGCCCACCTCTAGCTAAGCTTTACCCACATTTCGCCGTGTTTGGATCGATCCCCAAATGCATTGATTATCAATTTCCTAAAAACTATACAGGTAAGCTGTTGAATATTTTGTAACTAATTTGACTGGGTGCTGTTGCTGCCTATGGCAGCAACAGCTCCTAGTCAAATTAGTTTCAACATATTCAACATATATATTTATTAAATAGTAAATACATACAATTCATACAACAACGCATAGCCCGTCTTCAATTATGTTCGTGACGTACTTATCTACGTCATTCATAACGTCATTGATTATGATGTCATTCTACACGTCACGTAGTTGATTATGCCGTCATATGATGGATGGATACAGTGGAAAGGGCCATTGCCTGCCAATGTGCATATATCAATAGGTCGCAAAAGGTCTCTCAGAGTGAGAGTTAATTGATTGCAACTTAATGCAATCACAAGTGGTCGCATTCACTCGCTTGAGACCACGGGTTTCTATCACTCGTACGTACTCGCATCTACTCTCAAGTAAATGGTCGCCTACTTGGAGACAGGTTAAGGAACTTTACAAGTCGTTACTATTTATTTACTAGCCTTTAAATGTGAGTTCTTGGCGACTCCTATAGCGTAACTGTCATCGCCGATTGTGTTGATTACAAAGCGTAGAGAACAATCGCTATCTAACTTTGAACGTGCATAGTCTAAGATTGGCTGATCATGAAGGAACACCTGGATTTCACCATTCCTATAATAATAATAATAATAATAATAATAATAATAATAATAATAATAATAATAATAATTTTTTTTGCTCTCCTGTTGTTGTCGTCGTCGTTTATTAAGAAAAGGATCATCTGCTAGCATCATCCGAGTCGCCACTTCAGCTTAACATCCACAGCCGCCACCATCCAGGACCCCACTGCTGCTGGCGCCGTGCAATGATCAACACAAAATCACCCCACAAGCCTACAGATAAACATCACACTTCCGGCCCGGAGTTAAAAAAACCAGCGCATAGCAACAACATAGTAGCTCAACTTAAACCATGTACCTCCTATGATAGAAGTGAAAAGCGATATGGCAGAGACTTGCACAGCAATTCGACCCAAAAACGCCGCCAGCCACAGCAGCAACCCCTCTCACGGCGTGAAACAATCACCAGAAAAAAGAAAGGCCCACCAGCCAAACATATTCGAAATTTCGAATGCTATTTCTTGTCAGAAAATAGGTTGAAATAAATGTCTATATTCAGGTGGATTCCAATCCAAGATAACATCGGCGCATTTCATTTTTATTATGCTATTATTCAAGTCAATATCACCAAGCTTTAATTTATGGATTTTTTGGGGAAATATTTCCTGCCAGTAGATAGCACATTAACGGGTACCACCATGACTAGGTAATGATCATAATAGCAATTATTAACACTTTAAATGTGCATATTCACACCAGAATGCTTAGAAATAAAATTGTTAAAATTGTATTCTTTTATAGGCTTAAATTATGTGTTTATATGTAATGAAACGAAATAAATCTTAATATATGATGATTTCATTCCATATAAATTAATATAATTTTTTAAGTTGCGAAATTGAAATAGAGGCTCATGACTGAATATGCACCTTTAACCCTCATATCAGCAAAAAAACAGCTTCTGCAGGGATCTTGAGAAATGTCCATTTGCAGACCAACATACCAGTTTTTGAAAATTTACCACTGGAATGACTGGCTCGATAACCGAGCCAGTCATTACAGCAGAACAAATTTGAGTGCTAAATGGCTAAATATCACGAATAGCTGGACTGTCCTTTTGCAGGTCAAAAGAATGATATTTTAAGAATTTGACCACTGAAATGTCTCGCTCTATAACCAAACGCGTCATTTCATCGATAATATGTTTAAAAAGTATTTTTTCGGCCTACAAATGATCATTCGATAAGCAAATATTCTATTTTTACCATATGTAAAGTGTTAATAGCAACTCATTGTGTCCACAAAGGACCATTCCATTTTTAGCCATGCCCCGCTCAACTCTAGCTAAGTACCACCCACACATCGCTCGTGTTGGGATCGATCGATCTCTCACCTCCATGACTATCAATTTCCAGAAACCTATACAGGTAAGCTGTTGAATATTTTGAAACTAATTTGACTGGGCGCTGTTGCTGCCTATTATTAAATAGTAGAGACATAGACTTCTTGCAACGTCTCGGACTCTTAAGGGTTAAAGACGGGCCATAGAGAATCATTTATGACGTAATGATTATGACGTCATCCTACACACACCCATAGCTGATTATGACGTCATATGACGTCATTACGCTGGAAAGGTCCATTGTAGCTCACGTCATAGTAGAATCTGAGAAAAGCATTTAAAGGCCATTTCGTTATGCGTAATAGGTTCATTCGGTGTTTTTGGCGTGGTTGCCATGTTTTTGGTACTGGCGATTCAATCAATAGTTATGAGATCCATATCTAGCTAAGACACACGTATATTTATCTTCCGACATCGTTATGGCTCAATGTTTTATTTATTGACCGATATAGTAGGGGGCCTACACGAAATAGTTAAACGAATGAGAAAGGGGCCTCATAAAATAAGCGCGCCTGTTCACGCGTCGCTGCGTGCGCTGGGAAGCACGTGTACACCCCCCCCCCCTCCCTATATTATCAATTGATCTTCAAATAGCAATGTAAATCGATCAATGTCTCCGCTAGTAACCTTACGGTTCAGCTGGTGCATCCATCTGTCCTCCGAGAAAACTAATGATATTAGATTTGGACACGATTCCGGTCTGGTCACTACAACGCAGATCCCGTGGTGTACACGACCGTCTGATGAGCGATAGACGTTGAGTGACTGAGGTTACAAACTATTGTCAAGATAGCCAACAAATGGGTCTTTATGATGTATTTAGCTAGCCGACTCATGTACTGATACTTGATGCTTGTCGATCAGTGTCAAATGCGATTGCTAGGCTGATTTTGACTGCCATATGCAAGCACGAGCCTTGCTAAGAGAACCGCATTCATACATGCAAAGGTACTAACTGGATAAAGGACTCGTTCACGGATAAATATCCATAGGTCAGGGATCAAACCAGAAATAAATTCAATCAACTGTTTCAAATAAACATCAGTGCACAAGACTGCGTGTTTAAAATAACCATCCATAATATGATGACAGAACAGATGATGCGATGCGGCTTTCCACCTCGTTCCCAAGGGATGTTCCAAGCTTAATGTGAATAAGGCAGAAATTGAACATGATCATTTGTACACATAACAGTCCACCCGCTAACAGCGTCTATGCTAATTACAAGCCTATATAAATTATACGTGGTACTAGTTTAGATATAGATTTGGGAACGCAGAAAAGAGGAATGGGAGGAGGAGGAGGGGGTGGGGGAGGAGGAGGAGAAGGAGGGGGGGGGGGGGGGGCGAAGGAAGGAAGGATGAAGGAAGGAAGGAAGACGATATAAATATATAATATAATATATATACATGTATATTAATATCTGGCATCAAACATTCGTGGAGTCAGTAGATGAGCATCCACCAGTGCTATATGTTATATTGCCTGGCCCTCGTCAAACATTCATGGACTCAGTACATGAGTATCCACCAGTGCTTTATGTTACATTGTCATTGTCTGCCCTACCTCAATCATTGATGGACTCAGTAGATGAGCATCTATCAGTGCTATATGTTACATTGTCATTGTCTGGCCCTCCTCAAACATTGATGGACTCAGTAGATGAGCATCTACCAGTGCTTTATGTTACATTGTCATTGTCTGGTCCTCCTCAAACATTGATGGACTCAGTAGATGAGCATCTACCAGTGCTATATGTTACATTGTCATTGTCTGGCCCTCCTCAAACATTGATGGACTCAGTAGATGAGCATCTACCAGTGCTTTATGTTACATTGTCATTGTCTGGTCCTCCTCAAGCATTGATGGACTCAGTAGATGAGCATCTATCAGTGCTATATGTTACATTGTCATTGTCTGGGCCTCCTCAAACATTGATGGACTCAGTAGATGAGCATCTACCAGTGCTTTATGTTGCATTGTCATTGTTTGGTCCTCCTCAAACATTGATGGACTCAGTAGATGAGCATCTACCAGTGCTATATGTTACATTGTCATTGTCTGGCCCTCCTCAAACATTGATGGACTCAGTAGATGAGTATCCACCAGTGCTTTATGTTACATTGTCATTGTCTGGCCCTCCTCAAACATTGATGGACTCAGTGGATGAGCATCTACCAGAGCTTTATGTTACATTGTCATTGTCTGGTCCTCCTCAAACATTGATGGACTCAGTAGATGAGCATCTACCAGTGCTTTATGTTACATTGTCATTGTCTGGTCCTCCTCAAACATTGATGGACTCAGTAGATGAGCATCTACCAGTGCTATATGTTACATTGTCATTGTCTGGCCCTCCTCAAACATTGATGGACTCAGTAGATGAGTATCCACCAGTGCTTTATGTTACATTGTCATTGTCTGGCCCTCCTCAAACATTGATGGACTCAGTGGATGAGCATCTACCAGAGCTTTATGTTACATTGTCATTGTCTGGTCCTCCTCAAACATTGATGGACTCAGTAGATGAGCATCTATCAGTGCCATATGTTACATTGTCATTGTCTGACCCTCCTCAAACATTGATGGACTCAGTAGATGAGCATCTACCAGTGCTTTATGTTACATTGTCATTGTCTGGTCCTCCTCAAACATTGATGGACTCAGTAGATGAGCATCTACCAGTGCTTTATGCTACATTGTCATTGTCTGGCCCTCCCCAAACATTAATGGACTCAGTGGATGAGCATCTACCAGTGATATATGTTACATTGTCATTGTCTGACCCTCCTCAAACATTCATGGACTCAGTACATGAGTATCCACCAGTGCTATATGTTACATTGTCATTGTCTGCCCCTCCTCAAACATTGATGGACTCAGTAGATGAGCATCTACCAGCGCTTTATGTTACATTGTAATTGTCTGGCCCTCCTCAAACATTGATGGACTCAGTAGATGAGCATCTACCAGTGATATATGTTACATTGTCATTATCTGGCCCTCCTCAAACATTGATGGACTCAGTGGATGAGCATCTACCAGCGCTTTATGTTACATTGTCATTGTCTGACCCTCCTAAAACATTGATGGACTCAGTAGATGAGCATCTACCAGTGATATATGTTACATTGTCATTGTCTGGCCCTCATCAAACATTGATGGACTCAGTGGATGAGCATCTACCAGCGCTTTATGTTACATTGTAATTGTCTGGCCCTCCTCAAACATTGATGGACTCAGTAGATGAGCATCTACCAGTGATATATGTTACATTGTCATTGTCTGGCCCTCATCAAACATTGATGGACCCAGTAGATGCGCATCTACCAGTGATATATGTTACATTTTCATTGTTTGGCTCTCCTCAAACATTCATGGACTCAGTAGATGAGCATCTACCAGTGCTATATGCTACATTGTCTGGCCCTCCTCAAACATTCATGGACTCAGTAGATGGAGCCATTTCTAGCTATGCCCCGCACATTTCCAGCTAATCTCCGCCCATTTTACGCATGCTGGAATCGATTTGAGGCCTTGAAACCTGAATTTCCTGAGCCTAAATCTCAAAGAAACTAGACAAGTAAGCTGTATTTTGAAATTATTTTGACGGGGTGGGCGTATGGCCGAAATATTCAACACATCTTTATATTGTACATGATTTACGCATTCTTATTTGGTTATTCTGGTTCACAGGTTAACTGGGTAAACAGATACTGATTGACAGCTTCCGTCATCAGCATTGCATTATCATAATGTTGTGTTGACTAAAATATTCAGTAACCGTGTTGATTTTAGTGGTAACAATTTGGACATGATTCAACAATATACATTTTAACAATTTAAACATTGCAGACCAAATACCGTAAATTCATTTTGATGTATGATATTTAATGAATATTTGATTGAATTCTTGAAACTAATTTGACTGGAAGCTGTTGCTGCCTGTGACAACAATTGACATTAAAATAGTAAAATTCTACAGGCCAAAACCATATCTGCTTCCTGGCATGCTTTCTCGCACGAATGTGCTTCATTTTGAGTTGATGAAGAATATTATCTTTCTGAGAAAGCACACAAAAAATCAACCCGGTTTGCCTCATCTGACCTATGAATTCGTCCATGCTATAAAACCGCTTTTAATAAATCCAATAGCAATTCTGGTGTTATCAGTTTATTACATGTACTGTGCTGCTGCTGCTGCTGCTGCTGCTGCTGCTGCTGCTACTGCTTCTTTCTGCCTGCTGATGCTACTACTACTACTACTACTACTACTACTACTACTGCTACTGCTACTGCTAGTGGTGGTGGTGGTGGTGGTGGTGGTGGTGGTGGTGGTGGTGGTAGTCGTAGTAGTAGTAGTAGTAGTAGTAGTAGTAGTAGTAGTAGTAGTAGTAGTAGTAGTAGTAGTAGTAGTAGTGGTAGTGGTAGTGGTAGTGGTAGTGGTAGTAGTAGTAGTAGTAGTAGTAGTAGTAGTGGTAGTAGTAGTGGTAGTAGTAGTAGTAGTAGCAGTCCTCCTCCTACTACTACTAGCATTGCCATTGGTACTATTTACTAATTACAACCATATATTTTAAATGTATAAATCTAGTGCCAATGTGTATTATAGGCTAAGTGCCAGTGCCCTTATACGCTTTATGTAAACGCATGAGAGAATAAAATGCGAACCTGAACTTGAACAATAATCCATCGGTTCTATTAGCCTTGACCTTTGTAATTCTAATTGACCAGCTAGTGCGCTATTAAACGCACAATGCCCATGTCGTGAAGCAAGACTTTACCATTTAAGCATCCGATATCTCTGACCTTGATTTCCGCAAATCCCATAACAATGCAAAGCCAACATTGGCATATTGTTGCTTGTTCTAGAAGCGTGGCTAATAACTACTGACTTTTGAAACAGACGGGTACATTTACAATACGGATATCCGTAGATGTGTTCGTATGACTAAAAGTGGAGAATCATGTTATGGATTTAGCAAGCTTCCCAGGGAGGTTGAAAAGAAAAATACGACACGTGTTACTCTGATCAATGGTAAGAAGATATGACCAGCTTTCAATAGTTCGAGTAAACCGAAACTATTTACCATTCTTCTTCCTTAACCATCAAAATGCCAATATATCAATTTCAAGAGAACTATTAAGGACATTTGTTGAATATTTTGAAATTATTTTGACTAGAAGCTGATGCTGTCATAGGCAACAACAGCTCACAATCAAACGGGTTTCAAAATATCTAACAGAATAATCTTTACACTATAAAGAATTCGTCGTTTCTGGCCTCCAAGGATAAAGGGTCAACATGACAAGATGGAGATCACTAGATTTTCTTTGATCACACAGAACTAGTTCTTATGTACATTTTTAAAGAGTATTTCATTGTCTGTCCTGTGAACGGCAGTTCGAGTTCAATCATGAACATAGATGAATTTCAGAAACCGTCCCAGAGCTGAGAAGACGTCTCAATAGAGCAGGTTTCTGTCGCAACTAGAATTTGATTGTTTAAACTATGTACGGTTATCATGGAAATGTGCTCAAGTGAGACATTTTTAGCTGTAACAGTTATAGAAAATCCATCACAGTTCTTTCAATACAACACGGAGCTGACTTTTTCAATCCGGCTATTTATTTTACACATGTTATGTTTCTCAAACCCTCAAGATTAGGCGCAATGAAACATTTTATAAAGATTGAAGCCAAAAGTAACACAATTTCTGGAGTATTAATTATAAGATAATACAGCTTTCTTAGCTTCGAATCTATAACCGAAGATTTTCGTTAAATATATTTAAAATCAACACACGTAAAAGCTTACTTGTCAATAGACAGAAGGTGAATAAGCGGTGTGAAAATGCAATAGCCGAAAAGGAGACGTCCACCTAGACCTTCATACTACAAAATTAGCGATGAGTGGTTAGCTGTACGCATATATTATCGAAACAAGACTTAGAGATTTGGAATCTAAATTAATGACACTTTAAATGCTAATTTTGAATATTAGTTTGAATGTTGTATCTGCGGATGAAATGGATGAACTTGAAACAGGTTGATACTACATAATTACCATCTGTTCAATACATAATAGGACAGCTATATTGCAGAGGACTGCAATGACAACATATCATGCGAGATAGATCGCAAGCGAATGGTTGTCTAGCTGTTCAGTGAAATTTCCTCTGTGAACCAGGAACATTCGCTCAATCAAACACATTTGTTTTTATTATACACCAAGCTGTATGACTGTATGTGAAAAGATATTGCGCTTACATTCCAGATAGACAAAGCCGGATTAACCATATTTGGGGCATGGGGCTTATTACCTTTGGGGGCACCTAATCGGGTGGGACCAGGAGGGAGCAGCGGCAGCTGTTGTTGCTAAATTAATATAAATTCGTTAGGCACGTGTCCAAATCCTGTTGAATATTTTAAAACTAATTTGACTGAAAGCTGGTGCTGCTTAAAGCAACACCAACTTCCAGTCAAATTGTTTCAAAATATTCAACAGCTTGCATATATTATTACTGTAGAAGTGAGATACTGGGATTACAGGTTAAAATGGTTACAATCTCATAATTGTTTGTGATTTGGGGTCTCTTACTTTGGGGTGGGGTGGGGTGGGTGTGGATCTGGGCTGTAGCCTTGTTAACCATGTCCTTAATCCAGCATCGTCGATACAATCATAGGCGGCTATTTGGGTCATCGGATGAAGGGATGTACAGGCAAATGAATGGACCATTCCAGTCTTACATATACCCGCCCATCTCTAGCTAAGCTCCACCGCCACCTCGCTCGTGGGGTCGATCGATCTCTGAAAACCCTGCCTATCAATTAAAAAAAACCCCAACCCCACACATGTAAACTGTTGAATATTTTGAAACTAATTTGACTGGGCGCTGTTGCTGCCTAAGGCAGCAACAGCGCCCAGTCAAATTAGTTTCAAAATATTCAACAGCATGTTTATTAAATAGCAAAGAATTACAAAGACATACAATTCATACAACGTGTCGGACTGTTTGAGATTTGATGACGGTCTATATGGAACCCTTTGTGACGTATTGATTATGACGTCATCATACACGCGCTGAGCTGATTATGACGTCATACGAGGTTAGATGATAGATGGATACTTTGGAAAGGGCAGAGAGCCTTGGGATTTTCCCACCTGGAAGCCAGCACATACAAAGCCAGGAGAGGACGTGATTGCATAAATCTGCTAAGCGTGCTACGAGATGACCTCAAGAAAGCAGGACTCGTTACACTCAAATCAGGAATGGACTTGAGAAAGCTAAACATTTTGGCTGAGGACAAGACATGGTGGTCAAAAGCGAAGAAGGATTGATTGAAGCTGTATGATTTCTCCTTCGATCAATACTTACCATTATATTACTCTTTGATAATACAAGCTAGCTAGCTAGCTGCTCTAGGAATCTAGATTTAGAAAACTTTAACGGCTCTTGGAACCGGGTACCCGGTTCCCAACAAACGGATACCCGTCTGCCAGTGAGGTTCATTCTTGTTTGCATAGCAACAAGAGCTATACATGCTTTTTGCAATTGGACATTTCTTAGAGTTTTCATAAAGTTTCTTAGTGTTTTCTGTGCGTGTTTTCGCTTTACGGAATATTGGATTAACCATGGAAGGAGCTTCTGAATCCCAGGTTGTATTCTTTCATGTTATTCTCTAGCTGTATGGAGAGTTAAGTCTCTAAAATTTTGTCTGTGCCGCATGTCCCAATTTCTGACTCCCATCTGGGACATGTGGTGACAACGAAATATGCCAGATAGATCGCCTCCTTTTAATCCCAACGGCGAGCGGCAGCAATATGAAATTGGATGTTTGCTATACGGGTTTTTAACACGAAAATCGGCTGACGTCGTTCTCCGTATTATCCGAGCGGGTGACGTCATAACCGTGTTGTTTCTCGGGGTTTTATGGTGAAGGAATTTATTCATTAATTCGCGCATCTTATTCTTCGTGCTGCGTACTTTTTGTACTAGAAACCTTTAGAATTATGTCAAGCTTTACGTGGTAATCACGATCTGTTTGCATTGATCGATGGTTTCAAAATTCTTGATTTAAGATGTGTGTTCTGCGGTTTTACAGTATTCTACAGCAGTTTGTTTATGCATTTTATTGTTTTCCTTCACGTATCCTTTTGGCCTTCGTTTGAGTAGTATAATATGAAATTTATTCTTAAATATACCG
Organism: Chaetoderma sp. LZ-2023a; assembly: GCA_034401795.1. Classification (NCBI taxonomy): domain Eukaryota; kingdom Metazoa; phylum Mollusca; class Caudofoveata; order Chaetodermatida; family Chaetodermatidae; genus Chaetoderma; species Chaetoderma sp. LZ-2023a. The sequence goes on along the minus strand of JAVVLW010001295.1, from coordinate 13,295 downwards.
CGAATGCTATTCGATATGGTTCCTGGTTCCGTGTGATACATCTGTCAGGATCAGTATATGGGTGTATTAATGTCCGCTATCGTTCTTGTCGCCAGCTTATGCGATCTTGGTTGTGACGTTGTGGGTTTGGGGTGCTGGAGGGTTAACTTTTAATTTATGGTCAAAATATTTGAAAATTATTTGTCTGCCTTCCATTCCTGTTTCGTTCCGCTTGCTTATTTTAGGCTTTGCGCTTATTTTTTAGGCCACGCATACCCCGCCATCTTGTTCGGAATGCCATAAGTTCGTGAAAGTCGCCTACAAAGACCATGTCTGTTTTCGATGTCTTTCCTGTAACGTTGATAATAGGTGTAACGTTTGTTCAGCGTGGCCGATCGAGGTGTTGATTGAGTCCCTTTCCCAAAAGGACTTGGCTGGGTCTGATGCGGGGTTAGGCGGTACGAAAAGAAATCATGGAGCGTCCATTTCGGCCCCTGGGGGTGCTCCACGTCTGCAGTCGGAGGTTTCAGAGGTGGCACCTCTGGCGTGGTTTGGGCCCGCTATGCAAAAATTCTTGTATCCGGCACCCGTCCAGTGCTGGTTGGTTTGCCACCAACCGACATGGTGACGGGTGTTGCTGGCCAGGCTTGGTACACGCCTATCTCACCTGGTCCAGCGGCCACACATGGGGTACCGTTGGCGCCCGTGTATGGCCACGGTTCCATAACCGCTATGGGTCCACACGGTTTTCCGTGCGGGCCTACTCCATGGATCAGTGTGATTCATGGGGTGGTGGCAGAACCATGCGGTACTAGTGTTGCAGGCTTACCAGCAGTGGATCCTAGCTGGGAGGCCGCTGCTGGTAGGCCCGTGAATACGACAATGGGTAATGTATTCACAGGGGTATCTTCTTCGGAGACGGACTGGTCCGAGGTTTTGTCTTGGCTTGGTCTGTGGTTTCGGCCACGGCCGAGGAGGACATCCCCGGCTGACGGTTGCGTCAAGTAGGACGGGGGGGGGGGTCTTGCCCACGGCTCGGATCCACTCCATTGGGTTGGATCAACGGTTTAAGGAATTGCTGGATGCTATTTATAGCAAGCAACTCCTAACCAAGAGCCAGCTCCCTGTGGCCTCCAGGGAGGTGCGGGCAAGGTGCCGTATTCCCAGAGGGGAGCATGACAGATACGGTGTGGTTCCAGCAGTCACTGAGGATGACAGCTTGGTGCTTGGGGTTCAGAGTGCTGGAGCGGGTGGTCCCACTCAGGCGCTTGTGGACAGATCTCAAGCGCACCCCGAAGAAGTCCTGCCCCTATGCGATTAGGGAGTGAGGGCAGCAATGAGTGCTGTCAATCACTCCTATCGCCTACTTCAGTCGGTGTGGGCTGAAGCTGGGGCAGGCCACCCTGTGCCACCCACAGCGCTTTTGTGTGTCAATGACGGCCTGGTGCTGTCGATGGACGCTTTGGCCAGGGTGCAGGCGCGAGTAACAAAATCCATGAGGCAGATGGTCCTTGACCATATGCGTCCAGCTACGGCCGTCAGGAAGCATTTTCTTGGAACGCCCCTTACGGACCCTAGCATCTTTGATGGCCAAGCGCGGTTTATCTTAGAGGATACTGCTAACATAGTGCAGAATTAGTTGGCGGTTAATCTAAAGTTAGAACTAGTGTGACAGGCACACGCACCAGGGGCTGTGGCTCAACCGTTAGGTGTACAACCGTCCCCCAAGAAACAGAAGCAGTACAAGAGCAAGGTGAAAGCCAAGTCAGCTTCTTCTGATATACTGGGCCTTCGCAGACGCCTGCGGCAAAGAACGCGAAGAAGGTTGTGGAGGCTCCTGCCCACCCCAGGGTTGAGAGGTGGGAAGGGCAAGGGGAAGGGCAAGGGTAAGTCAACCAAGGGCGGAAAGAAGGGAGCTGATCGTACCTGAAGCTAGGGTAGCTCCCTTCGTATCTGTCTGGACTGTGCCTGTCGGGCTCTCGCTCTCGCTCTCGCGCTCTCTCTCTCTCTCTCTCTCTCTCTCTCTCTCTCTCTCTCTCTCTCTCTCTCTCTCGTTAAGAGAGGGGGAGCGGATCGCGAGACAAACACCCGCATTAGGCATCAATGCATCTATAGTGGGTGGAAGGCTCATGTATTTCGTCAAGGCTTGGCGAGGTGTGACGTGAGGCAGGCTGGTCCTGGGATGGATATCCCGGGGGTACATGCCAGAGTGGTGTGATTTTCCACCACAAACCTGTCTCTGGCACCTGTCTGGACTCCCGTACCATGGGAGCCAGACAAGTTAGAAGCCATTCAAAACGAAGTGTCAGGTTTGCTTCTGAAGGGAGCAATAAAACCAGCAAACCAGAACCCTCCAGGCTTCTAGTCATACATGTTTCTTGTCCCCAAGAGCACAGGGCGGGGGCGGGGGCGGGGTGGAGACCCGTACTCAATCTCATGCCATTGAATTGGTTTATCCTCGGTTTCAGATGGAAACTCCGAGATCGGTAATGGTAGGATTGAGGAAAGGAATGTGGTGTGTATCAATCGATCTGAAGGGTGCATATTTCCACATTCCAATGAACAGGGGTTGTCACAGGTTTCTGAGATACGCGTTTCAGAATCAGGTATGGGAGTTTATAGTCCTCCTATTCGGCCTGTCGACAGCCCCAAGGGTTTTGACCAGAGTGGTCCTAGCGGTGACAGCATTTCTCAGAAAAGAGAACGTGGTGCTTCACACCTACATAGACGATTGGCTTATCAAGGCGGACACGCCAGCCAGGTTAGGAGTGGATACTGCTCTGACTCTGAAGTTACTTTCAGATCTAGCCTGGACAGCAAACAAAGAGAAATCTGAATTGACATCCACTCAACACTTCGTTTATTTGGGGATGCGATTCGATCTCGAGGAAGGTAGGGTTTACCCATCAGAGCCCAGCGTGGTGTCTCTGTTAGCCATCTCAAGAGTTTTCGATTGGGAAACCACATTCAGCCGAGAATGTTTCTTCAGATGGTGGGCATGATGGTCTCTATGGAGCAGCTAATTCCGTACGTTGCCCTGATGCGAAAACCTATCCAGTTGTATCTGATGTCTCTGTGGAAACAGAGAACAGAACCCCTGTCAAAGCTGGTACCAGACTTTGAGCCAATAATGCCCTGATAGGAGTTTCGCTGCACCTACCCCGCCCCCTGCTGTCCATGTACACGGATGCATCGCTGGAGGGGTGGGGGGCCTGCCTGGGAGAACACCAGGTTTCGGGCACATGGACTCTCCAAGAGAGTCAGATGCATATCAATATCTGTTGGAAATGATGGGAGTGGAACTGGCACTGGAAAGGTTTCTTCCAAAAGTCAGAGGCAAGGTGATATTGATACGGTCGGACAATTCGACAGTAGTATCATACATAAATCGCCAAGGCGGGACCAAGTCACCCACACTGTGTATAGTTGTGGCACTTGATTCAATGGTGCAGGAATTACTCAGTTGTTTTGAAAGCAGCTCACATCCCTGGGCGATTGAACATTCTGGCGGATGCTTTGTCTCACAGACAGAGGATTCTGCCGACAGAATGGTCTTTCAACCTTCCAGTTCTTCAAAGGATCTTCGAGCATTCGGGTAAACCAAACGTGGATTTGTTCGCCACAAAGGAAAATGCTTAAATCATGACTTATGTATCGCCGATTCCAGATCCAAATGCCATCGATACAGATGCTCTGGCGATAAGCTGGAGAGGGGTGCACACTTACGCGTATCCGCCCACCATTCTTCTACCGAAGATTTTGGTGAAGATCAGGGAGGAGCCGTGCCTGGTCCTGCTAATAGTGCCATTTTGGCCCAGCAGGGCATGGTTCACGGATCATCTGGATCTGCTGGTGGACAATCCAGTGCAGTTACCCGAGATTCCGAACATAATCTCCCAGGCCAAGGGACGCTTCCTACACGACCGGCCCGAAATGTTCAAATTGACTGCGTGGATGTTATCAAACAACGTTCCACATCGGAAGGCTTTTCTCGACAGGCTGCGAGCTTCATCGCAGCCACGAGAGGGAGGGCAACATTCAACTCATATAACCACAAGGTTAACAAATTTGCAGAGTGGTGTGAAGGAAAGGGTATTGATACCTTTCAATCCAGTATTCAGAAAATAGCAGACTTTCTCTGTGAGCTGTTCTATTCAGGACTGGCTCCTGTCACAATTGCTGGATACAAGTCAGCTTTGGCATCAGTTATCCCATGTCTAGCCAACAGGGATAGTCCAGAGGTGGCCCAGTTGAATGTGATGGTGAAGGGAATGAGCAATTTCCGACCGAGACAACCAGTAGTCATTCCAGCCTGGAGTCTATCTTTGGTGCTTAATGTACTGGCCAAGCACCCTTTCGAACCTTTGGGTTGAGCTAGTCTAAAGCACTTGACTCTAAAGGCGGTTTTTCTATTGGCAGCTTCCTCAGCGAGAAGGCGCAGTGAGATCCATGGGCTTTCAGCAGAGGGACGGATTTATTGTCTCCGGAGAGGGTCTGCGACTACTGCCAAGAGCAGAGTTTTTGTCAAAGAATCAATCTTTGAAATATCCCGGCAACCCGATCATTATACCAAAGCTAACTAGGTTTGATCGTGATGCCAGTGTCTGGTGTCCAGTCCGTGCTTTGACTAAGTACAAAAAATGGATTGACTCTTTATGGTCAAATGATAGACATCTGTGGATCTGCCGTAAGAAGCTATATGGCGCCACATCCGTGGATTCTATCTCTCGTTGGATAGTCGAATGCATTTAGATTACCCACGAGATTGCGACTTGGCACCAGGTGCAATGTGCTAGGGCTCATGATGTTAGAAGAATAGCCGTCTCGACAGCCCTTTACAATGGTGTTCCATTCGAGGACATCATGGCTGTTGCACAATGGCAATGTGAGTCCTCTTTCATGGATTACTATATGAGGGACATGTCAGACTCCGCCAATCCAATCGCTTTAGCTGTTTTGAAACGATAGTCTAACGGCCACACTGTTCATCTCTCTTTTGATACTTGAAAAAACCAAAAGTAATAGAACGGACATGGTCAAGTGAGAGGGATACAACAATGAGTGTCACGTATGGTCGAAAATGTGTTGGTTGATGGCTCCACGTCTGAAATCCAATATTTATAAGGTAATTAAATTTTGACAGTTTTTTGTATTATGTTTATATATCATGATCATTCATTTTATGTATTCATGCTCATTCCTAGGCTAATATGTGCAAAGCGCAGTTAACCCTCTTCGCATATTTGTGTTTCCAGGCGGGATGCATTTTCGCGAGTTCACTCCCTTTTCTTATGAGAAAGGGGGGGGGGGGGTAGGGGGGGCGGTGATGCGAATGTGATTCGGTCCCTAAACTTGTCAGTCCTTTTAGGTCTCCGTATGTCAAGTTTAAGTCTAAGATCTTTCTCCAGGGGCAAAAGAAGCTATGTATGGTTTGCCCCTTCCCACCAGGTTACCGACTAAATCTGGTGTTATCAAAAAGTAATATAATGGTAAGTATTGATCGAAGGAGAATGAAGGAATTTCCCTTTCTCCGAGATCTAACACTACTTACCATTATATTACTGACACTGCCTCCCAGCCCCACGGAGGCAAGCCATAGGCATTCTCTTGTTTGGTAGCTATGCAAACAATATAAGCCTCACTGCCGGACGGGTACCCGTTTGTTGGGAACCGAGTACCCGGTTCCAGGAGCCGGTAAACCTGTCTAAATATAGATTCCTAGAGCAGCTAGCTAGCTAGATTGTATTATCAAAGAGTAATATAATGGTAAGTATTGTTAGACCTCGGAGAAAGGGAAATTGAAATTTCCTTCAGTTTCTACAACTACAGCCACAGATATCATACATACATGACTGAGATTGTGAAAGCCGGCAAGATCTACAAGCTCCTGCCTACCAAATTCTATGATCATCCTTAAAATGTCATGCTCCGAAATATGTACCATAACCACGTCGACCAGGAATCGATTGTGAGATGATAAACTGCACGATACTACATACACATTTCCGACTGGTCAGATATTAATTGGTCACTGACGAATGCTAATGGCTCGATCGCCAGAATCAATACAGCTCTTCATAGTATCACAGTCAGCTTTATTTACAAACGTGAGAAATGTCCAGATAATTACTGAGCACGAGTGTCAGAAAATTATGCCAGGAGTACTGACACATGAAGCCAATATTTCTTCTCACTAAGTCAAGAAACTGGCCAATTATCGATCATCGTTTACCAGAGGAATATAGAGCACGGTTGATACTCTGGGGTAGAACTCTCCTTTCGAGAATATCTCAGCATATCGAGTCACCTGAATACATCGACGAACTATGGATGGAGTGTAATGTTGATTATTCATATTAGCGGATCCAATCTTTTTACCTAACCCACTTATATAGGCCTACTAAATTCCTAGAGTCACAATTTGATGCCAATTCACCTTTCCAGAGTATCCATCTATCATCTGACCTCGTATGACGTCAAAATCAGCTCGGCGCGTTTTTGATGACGTCACAATCATTACGTCACAAAGGGTTCCATATAGACCGTCACCAAATCGCAAATACTCCGACACGTATGAATTGTATGTCTTTGTAATTCTTTGCTATTTAATAAACATGCTGTTGACTATTTTGAAACTAATTTGACTGGGCGCTGTTACTGCCTTAGGCAGCAACAGCACCCAGTTAAATTGGTTTCAAAATATTCAACAGCTTAAATGTGTAGTTTTTTTGGAAATTGATAGTCAGGGTGCTCAGAGATCGACCGATCCCAACACGAGCGAGGTGTGGGTGGAAAGGTCCATTAGCAAATAAGCTGTTGAATATTTTGACAGTAATTTGGCAGGAAGCATGCAAATTACTTTAGAAATATTCAACATAATATTTAATAAAGTGTAAATATAAAGATGTCTTTAACTTCGCTTTATTTTACAATAATAAAACATAATACATCTCTTTGGCATCGTAAATTTCATCCACATTTTAGATTTATAGGAGAAAGACAATGATGGACACGATTGAGAGAGCTATTTCTCTGAATTGACAGCCGCTCAGCAAATATATCAGGGTGGCGAATAACTGATGGAGGATTTCCTATTCGTATGTATAGCCGCAACACTAATTACATCCTTCAAACGATTATTGATATTCGGTGGGCCATCAAACATCGTACCTTTCTGGCCCTACAACAATGTAATATTACAAAGGCTTTGGCTCTTGATCAACGCGTCCATTTTCAGATACATTGCGTGTTGATATCAGAATACAAGCTACCTGGTGAAATCTGACATCACCTTTTAAATGACATCCCGGTTCACGTAAGTTACTGGCCGGGTACTTGGTCAATACTGTCCATGTATTGACTCTTATTGGTCAAATAGCCACCCAGGAACTAGCATTATCATGAATATAGCCACATACAAAATAACCGTATCTGAGATATACGTAAAACAACCGCACTTAAAAGGATGTAATTGTAATGGGTAGAAATAATCAAACAAACGATACAGTGAAATTCGTCGTGCGCACGTGTCCTCTAGCCGTTGACCTGTCTGCCTCTTTTTTCTTCACACTTACGTATGACATCATAATTCAAGCTCAAGGATGAAAGCTCAAGGATGAATCGTGGTATCAGCCTTGCGTTCCATAGGGAAAGCGCTCTAGAGCGCTTTGCTAGATTAGCGAGGTGGAAACCAGCCTTACGTTCCATGGGAGGTGCAAAAAATAGTTTCAACGAGTCGCTCTAAGAGAACGCTCTGGAACAAAACTATTCTATACAGAACGATAATGTTTGCTAAGAGAACGGTATCCCAACATACGTTGCGAGAGACACTTATGACGGAATATATGGCTCTGTGACATATGACGTTGTTTCACATGCAATTACGTTACAGACTGAACATATGTTTTGCTTTTCGCGAGCCACCTCCAAATATATTTTGCGAAATAGCAGAGCGCTCTAACAACAAAACATATCATTCCATAGGAGAGGCAGGTTTCCACCTCGCTAATTAGTGCAGTAGTTGAATCCCCCAAAATAGCCTAACCCGGGAAAAATTGCTATCTAGCTGGTTTTGGTCTCGTTGGAACCGGAATTTCATCCTCTATAACATATCCAAAATCCGCAAAAAATCCGTTTGGGGAAAATCTTACAATATGCAAATTAGTTAATTAATATGCGTATAATGACATTTGTATGGTATAAAGCATTTAATCTGTCATACCATGAATGTATTTGTTATCTAACTTGTTTTATATTACATTATTCATATACCATATATGATAAAATAAAAATAAAATAATCAGCTAATTAAATAAAAATAAATAAAAATAACTAATATGCAAATTAGTTAATTAAAAGTGCATATTCACACCAAATGCTTGAAATCAAAAATCGCTAAATTTGCGTACTTTTAGAGGCTTAAATTGTGTATCTAAATGTAATGAAACGAAATAAATCTTAACATTAGATGATTTCATATCATAATTAATATAATCTTTATAGTTGTCAAGTGGAATTACGGACTCGTGTCTCTAATTCAATTTCACAACTTAAAAAAAAATATTAATTAATATGTACTGAAATCATCGTATGTTAAGATTTATTTGGTGACCTTTGCATCATAATTTAAACCTCTAAAAGTATTTTACAATTTTATTTTCAAAATTTTGGTGTGAATATGCACCTGTAACACATACGAACCGAGAAACTAAATATGATACATTATTTGTGATCTAATTACTATGTTCAGAATTCCATAATACTATAGAACTGTGCTGTATCCTATTGAATATTTAAAATCTAGTTTGAAGCAACAGCTGCCAGTCAAATTAGTTTCAACATCCTCAAGACCTTTATGAATGGATATTTTGAAATTGATACAATGATATTTAAGTAATAAATGCACATAACCTATGGTAATACATCGTTTGAGATGTATCCTTGAATACGTATAAGTGGAACTGTTGCTAATGTTTTGCTTGGGATAAATTTTAATGGTAGTGTAGATTTGATAATTAGATGCATATTAAATTTAGAGGAGTTACTCAGGAATCGTGTACACATATCTTTATCCCAATCTATCGTATTCACTTTCATTATCCTCATCAAAAACAATACGTTCTACCATATTCATACATCCATCACCATAACAATTACCACATGCTGAAACACACTTGAGGCCATTTTTACAACATGAGCATACCATTGTTTCACATGAAATTTTTAAAGAAGATTTGTACATACACTGAACCACTTTGAGGATGTCTTGTGGTCCACGTTCTAAGTCGGTCGCCACAGGTATTAATTTCTGATTTTTAAGCTTCCATCCCCATTCTGTAGGATCAAGTATACTGCTTAGCATTAGGCTTTTCCATTGTACACTTTGGAAGTTACTCTTAGACAATGGTAGGCAGCTGCTCGCTCTGTTGCCATCCGCATATATAAAACGTACCTCAGCCCATTCAATGTATCAGTCGGCTTCCCTCCATACTGCATTACCAATAGCTTCAGCCCAGCCTCGCTAACCTTCTCTTGTGTAGTGTCATATGTGCCGAACTCATCACTCAGTTTATAGATCGCTTCTGAATATTTAACCATCTTTAGAATAGCAGTTTTACCTTGACCGAACAAAGCTGAAGATGTGTCGCAGCCACCCCCATGTATGAACGAATAGCAGCCGATGAGCGACCTCATCGCCCAGATGTGCACGTCTAAAATGCTAAAAAAAAAAAGGAGCAGAAGATTGTCAGTGTGGACAGTGTCATCAGCTACTACTGTAAAGGACTGGTTATTTACAGATGCAAGTTCTATGGTCGATGATACTATCAATGTGTCCGTATCATCTACTGCTTGGCGTGCATTATGATTTTCAGCTGCAAGTGAACGTGCAAGTAAGGATATGAATTGATTCGTATGTTCTTAATTTGCTAGAAAGACTTTCTAGCTTGCATGCATCACAGCAGATTCATTGATCTTCACGTATGCAGCTGACTTTCCTGATCTCCGTTGATGCTCATGGTCTTTAGTTGATGGTCCATCACAATAGCCATCAAAGACTAAAACACATTGCTTTGTCTCAAGATGAACTACATGTTGATGCGTTTTTGCAGACTAACTAGCGTCGTTACTTGATCAGCTTACATTAGCAAAACGTCAGAAACTTTTATGTTATCAAACCTCTTTTGTATTTTGGCTTCAACCTCTTCAGCTTGATCGCAGTTGATTCCATCATGATCACCGGCAGTTAGGCCAGAGGCCAGGCATCGCAACCTTTCTTCATCTATGCCAAATGGTTTATAGGTATCAAACCAGTCAACAACACTGAGAAGCTTTTGGAAGTCATGGTTGACTTGATTTTCCCAGCTCAAGATGTTGCATGCGTGTTATGTGTTGAAGCTTAGACAGAGAAGTCATAGCATCATGAACACTGGCACACATGTGCATGCTGTTGACCCAGGTGACACGAACATACACTGTAATTCTTCGTCCTCATGTCAAACGTCCTCGACTTGTGCTCTGCATCATTACTTGCTCAATAAAAGATCTGTCTGACTCGAGAGTCCAGCCCAATATCTGTCAGATTTGCGTACTGTGTGATATCCACGAATCATGAACTTATCATATAACCATGGGTGGGTATTCGACATTTCAATCATAAGTTGAAGATACAGACGAGTGGACATTGCATAATTGTCATGGTCAGTCGCTGCAAACAAGTTGATTATCTTGTTGACTGAAATAAGATGCAAATGCCAACCACCTATCCTTCCGGCTCTTCTTTAAATAGTTTGAGCGTGGCAATGTATGTCATGTACTGAAGCCACAACTTAGCAGTTCTTGAATTTGTTGCAAGCATGTATTCATGTATTTGTACTTATCCATTGACTCTGGTAATTTCCGCAGTGCTTTAGATTCGGCGACATCCTCTATAGTGTCTTGTCTCTGCACAACACCCTAAGCATATAGATCGCACAACTATATGTATTCCTCGTCAACTAGACGCAATTCATCATTCAAAATATTATCAATATGGCACTTGCAACAGCTACACTATCTAACAAATTAGCACGAGCTTCGCTTCTCACATTTTTAACATACACATTATCAACAGTTTCACATGCAAGACCTATCTCCAATATCACACCAGCACCATTTTATTTTGAAAATCTGTCTCAACCAGAAATTTAACAGCAGGTTAACGTTTAGGATACATCTCAAATGGCACATTCCCATGAGTTTCACTGTGACGATCTGTCTCAACTAGAATCTTACCAACATTTTGACTTTGAGGATAGCTATCAAATGACTCACAATTAAAACATGACTCGACCAAATCCCTGTGACAATCTGTCTGGAATTTTTTCTTATTAACGGGATCACTTTGAGGATCCATCAATATGTACAATTCCACAGCTGCTCCGGACTCCAACTATTCACACAATTCAGTAAATGCTTTCAGCATCTTATGGTTCTTAGGCCGAACAATTGTTTTGTATTGGCTATGGGTAGTATATAAGATCTTTGCTGACATGAAAGTTGACTGGCAAGATCTTTGATAGACGGCTTCAGTAGCAACGAAGTCGAAACACTGTTGCAGAGAGTAAAGTATATCAAGTCGGTATAATAGCTTGCAGCGATCATATCGCAAGGCATCAGCATTACAAGTTATGCGTGATCCCGGAAACAGATTACACATGCACATAGTAGGTATATGCGCAGTTTTGGAGAATGACTGGCTACACCAATAATTTGTCACGTACTCAAATCGCTTGCTAGTATGTAAATAATGGACAGGAAATAGCATACTCCATACATTTTCAGAAAACATATTGGTCAAACTTCTTGTGTTGAGACCCCTCCGTGCGTATGGTACACCACGAATATTACGAATATCTGGTGTGCACTCATATGCATTTTGTAAAATTTCCCCAAAAGGGATTTTTTCGGATTTTGGATATGATATAGAGCAACAGATTCCGCTTCAAACGACACCAAAACTAGCTTGATAGCAATTTTTTTTCGGGCACGACCCTAATTCTACTGCACTAAATCTAGCAGAGCGCTCTGGAGTGCTTTCCCTATGGAACGACCTCCTGCCTCTCCTATGGAATGATATGTTTTGTTAGAGGGCTCTGAAAATGAAACATGACTCGCGAAAGGCAAAACATGTTTTCAGTCTGTGATGTAACTGCACGCGAAACGACGTCATATGTCACATATATTATGTCATAAACATCTAACGCAAAGGATGTTGGGATACCGTTTTCTTAACAAACATAACCGTCCCATATAGAATAGTTTTGTAGCAGAGCGCTCTGTTAGAGCAACCTATTGAAACTATTTTTTGCACCTCCATAGGCAGCATCAGCACTAAGTCAAATTAGTTTCAAAATATTCAACAGCTTACCTGTATAGCTTTCTGGAAATTGAGATTCAGAGACTGCAGGGATCGATCGATCCCAACATGGTCAAAGTATGGGTGGAGCTTAACTAGGGATTAGAAGGGCACGCTAAAACTGGAATCCTTCATAGCAATGTGATGTAGCTCTGGCACTGCGCTGCTCCTCTGCTTCTTCCTTGGACTCCGATTCGTACTCGTGGTACACGCCGACCCGACGATGCTGGTTAGCTGGCCTCGGGAATGCGGAAGAGAGACTGCGAGCGACAAGTGAATACAAAGACCGACCTCGAGGGCCAATGGAACGATCACATTCTAGTGGGACAGGGCACGCATTCCAGCGAACATCACTGTGTCGCCCCGGCTAATTGTGTAACCAGTGTGTCGATACATGTTTTTTGGTTTATACTCTAATTATAAAGGCATAGCTATAGCTCAGTGAGTCAAAGGCTGGCTTCCTGAAAAGATATTGGTGCTGGGTTTAACAAAGTGATTTGTGTCCTGCGGTTATGAAAGTGACGTGTTGGTGCCATCTATAATGTATCTCATCAAAGATACCTAACCTATCCTTATTTATATGCATAGGTAACCCTGCAATGGATAAGTCCTAGCGTGGCTAATTAGTTTAATATAAACTAATGCAACAAGTGGGCCAATAAATTGGTTTTGCGAGAGGATTAGTTAGTGGCCAATTAAAGAAATTCGGCTCGCTATGTAACTTGGCGCAGAGCCGGGAAAGACGCAGCATAGGTCGGCTACCTCTTAATGGCACGCGCATGCGTGATGCACATTCTTGCGGACTCTGTTGTTTTGTTCTCTCTTTTCTATGGCTATGCGGACTGGCCTATAGGGTCACAGGGGGTGGGGGTGTTTGGGGGGGTGGATGTGGGGGTGGTTGGAGCATCTCAGCCAGGGCCGT